>CM069442.1:63605253-63843463 GCA_035610835.1 Ophiura sarsii
TTGCAATCAAACTTCGGTCATAAATGCAACATGGAAACCTTCACATGTTAATGAGGTCAAAGGTCACATACCAAGGTCAAAGGTCATCTGAGGTCAAGATGTGAAATTTAGTACACACTTTTTGTATAGTCCATTTCTTTTCCATACAATGACCAATTGCAACCAAACCTCTGGCATAGATGCAACATGGAAACCTTCATATGTAAATTAGGTCAAAGTTCACATTCAAAGGTCACATGCCAATGTCAAAGGTCATCTGAGGTCAAAATTTAGTACACACTTTTTGTATTGTCCATTTCTTTTCCATACAATGACCAATTGCAACCAAACCTCGGTCATAGATGCAACATGGAACCTTCATATGTTAATGAGGTCAAAGGTCAAAGGTCATCTGAGTTCAAGATGTAAAATTGGCTGCATATGTAAAATTGATTACATTTAAACAGATGAAGTACAATTGCAACCAAACTACCCATATAAACGGACGACCTATTTGGGACTGCTGTCCCTATTTTTCCTAAAATGAGTATCATCCAGAACAGCGACTACTAATAAACTACTAGTACTAGCCAATGAAAAATATACATTTCACAAGAGCTGTGATACAGGAAGAAATATTAAAATTGATATGTCATATTGGTCTCTTTTGTTTATTGTTACACCAACAATATTTTTACTGGCTGGCAACTGATACACTTTGGGACATGTTGACACTTTCAATTAATTATAATTCTTAAATATTGCAAAATGAATTCAAGGAAAGAGAGAAAAAGTTGTCAAAATTCTCCCAAAGATAATTTGTGAGAATCTTTGGATTCTCCTCCATTCAATCAATGTGTTTTACACTTTTTATTGCGAGAATCAACTTGGATACACGTATCTCTACTGGGGAAATTCTTTGCGAGAATGAATTCTCGCCAAACTTTTATCCCTGTAATACAGGGCGAGTCAAAAAAAAAGTTTACCCTAATTGTAACAATCTAAAAAAATATTTCTGACCACAAAATCAAGGCAAACAAAACTTTAAATGATTGCGCCATTTTTTTGCTACCATCTGGAATAAAATCACGCTGATGATACCGTTAAGGGCAGTGTCAACCCGGCACTTGTTTCAAAAATTGAATTTTATATTTCTCTATTATTTTATACTTTTATATGTAATATATAATTACCATCATAAGTTACTAATCGGAAACGATTATTTCCCATTCTTTTGTGTGATTTAAAATTGTTGTTTTGGTAAGTTTGAGTCAGGAAAAGGCGCATGGTTATTTGGCGGGATATTAAGCGGACTTCCGCGCTTTTCAAATGCTGCGACAGCTGTCGATTATTGCGTCGCGTGCTGAATCTTCCCGTGCATAATACTAGACGCGCCGCTTAATATCCGCGACGAAGACGCGAGAGCAAAAGAGCGCAAAACAATGCCTAAAAATGTAAACAAAGGCCAATCTTACGATCATTTAAATTTAAGTTTTCTTCCAATTTCTTCACATTGTGACAATATAAATTGAATTTGATAGTTTATTTTGATTGTTCATAAAAGTATACTCGCCTTTTAGGTCAGCTTTAAATGGTGAAAAAGGTCAATATTTGTACTAAATCGATGTTTTCTAGAAGTTCAAATTTGAAGGAATTTTCAGACAACATAACTAAAAATATATCAAACTATCAGGCAAACTTTTACTACCATTGTGTAGAGGACTTTCAGCGCTAGGAGGCATTTTTATTTTTTCGATTATGGATTTTAAACTCGAGATATGCATCCATTTCTAGCGAAATGTATGCCAAAAAACACAACTTTTACACTTTTCCAATGTTTTTAGCAATATTTCCAAAACTAAGCCTTATTTTGGAAAAAGAAAAAATTTCCTCCTAGACAAAATTGTCTTGTTTACAAAAATGTATATTAGAACAAATTACCATTTTTTATTTTATAGTTATGCTGTCTGAAAAATTTGGGGTACAAAAAATGCTTTTTGGTTCATTTCTCAAAATTTAGTTTATTTGGTATCACATTGATATCACCATCGGATTCCTTATCAAATATCCTTTCTATAAATGTATACTTTTATGTACTTTTATTAAATATTCTCAAACTTAGAAGCAAAAGTTGATCATCAAAATAATAGGGTTGACACTTCCCTTAAGTAAATATGACTATTTCTGTACAGGAGCTGTTTTTCACCAAAAACACGGTTTTTAATTTCAAGCTTAACGAGCTTAAAGAAGGTGTCCGGCAAGCAAAACATTGTGCATTATATGTTTGAAAAACAATTATCGCGCCCAAATCAAGTAGTATTATAGAACAAAACATCATACTTATCTTAAAAACCGAATAAACACTTGCCATCTGTCAACATGCCATATTAAAAATTTGCGGCAATCGAAAGTCCCGGCATCAATGAAGTCATAGTTATACCAGGGGCGGAGGATACAGGAAAAATGAAATTGATCGGGTACCATCCAGCCCTCCGAGCTATGCTCTCTTATCTTTCCTTTTTTGTCTCCTTTCCTTTCCCCCTTTCCTTTTTCTTTCTCCCCCTTTTTTTTTTTCTTCTTCTTTTTCTTCTTCATACCCCGGGGTGCTGCCCCTGAGTTATACAATGCACTTGCGTAAATTTGAGCACCAATAACCATGACGTCATTGATCCCGGAACTTTTGATCACTGCGAATTTTAAAAATGTTGAGAGATGGCAGTTTTTTATTCATTTTTATGATAAGTATAATGTTTTGTTCTATATAACTTCGTGATTTGGGCTTGATAATTATTTTACTAACATATAATGCACAATGTTGTGCTTGCTGGACACTTTCTTTAATAATGTTTACTAGGATTATGATGTAAAGCATTACACATCTTGTTTATTAAAAAGAATTAAGTAGACAATAGACTTGTTCAAAATTGTCTCCTAATAGATTAAAACAATAGACAGCTTTAAGGCCTATTTATGACACACTTACCACACTTAAATCAATTCATAACAAAGGAATTGATCCTTTCGCTGTCAGTATTGTAATTTTTTATTGGTCGTATCTTATGAAATATAATGGTCAAGATCTGGAAGCGTGTTCGGACGTTAAATTGGTTACTTTTATTCAAAAAAGCGTAAAATAAGTTTCCCTCAACCAATCTAAACCATATAAAATTCATATTAAAGGGACATTAAGTGGTGTTGAAAAGTTTAAATGTTTAAAAATTTACTTCAGAATTCAAGATGAACATTAAAAATCGCCATTATTGTTGTTTCTACTAACAAAAAACACAGCAAAACTAGATTAAAACAATATCATCGCTATTTATTGAAAAACGCCCTCTATGCAAATATGGTTCACGTTATGTATCACGCGTACTGCAGGGGGATACTGTCGGACGTAAAATGCTGGTCCCGCGGGACCAGCATTTTTTGAATCAACGTTTTCTTGTACAAAGAGAGCTGATTTTTCTTAATCCTTATAGGTGTAAGTTCATACATGTAATACAATTATAAAAATAAACTAATCTAAGTTTTTATCATAATTGAGGGCGCTGCCTCCAACACATCTCTTAGTGTCCCTTTAATGCTAATTGATTTGTCATTATACGGTAGTACATTGTTTTTAAAACAAACGAAGAAAAAAAATTCTAAGAAAAATCGCTGAAGTTGAGTAAACTTTTTTTTGACTCGCCCTGTATGATTAATTTGCAAAAACACAGCCACCTATGATAATTGTGTGGTGGTATGAGAAAACCCGTCGGAAGTCGCTAGTGTTAATATTGAGATATCTGGGTCATACCAAAATATTCCTAACAAATGAGTTCCAAGTCAATTTTCCAACTTTGGTCCCAAGATAGAGATTATACCTTGAACTTTAGTCTCCAGGAGTTTTTTATGCAAAATTTGTGATGTGAAGTTTATTTTAGTACTTTTCTGAACCTTGTTTATCAAATTTTATGTGTAACATGCTATAGTCGGGTATCTACAGAGGGTTAGTGTGCATCCCCTCCCCCCATGACTCCCCCAAACCAACTTTTTTACTTCCTATTAAGATCCTAAGACATAATCAGGATGTTACCAAAAATATTTTCGTATTGCTAAGGGGTTATGCAAGATGGCGTCCAAAATGGCCGCCATAACTGGTCAAATCTCATAAAATGACATTTAGCAATCAAATTATATGGTGAAAGTATAGTTTTAATAGTGGGATGTATGTATTAGACCACTAGACACTCATATCCAGAACTTTTGCTTTGTTAACACACCTAAATCCAAGATGGCCGCCAAAATGGGTAGAATTCCATATATTGTCATATATGAACCAACGTGTATGATCAGAGTACAGTTTTAACAATGGGATGTATGTGTTAGACCACTAGAAACTCAAATCTAGTATTTTTGCTTTGTTAACATACTATAAAAACAAAATGGCCACCAAATTAATGGCCAACACTGGTCAAAAGTGGTCAAAATTCCCTAAAATAGCATAATATCAACCGAAATGTATAATAAAAATATAATTTTAATGATGGGATGTATGTGTTAGACCACAAGTAACTCATATCCAGTATCTGTGCTCTGTTAAAATAGTTCAAAATCCAAAATGGCTACCAAAATGGCCCCCAAAATGGTTCCTAAAGTGGCTGCAAAATGGTCAAATTCCATAAAAATGGGATAATATCAACCTAAATGTATGATGAAAATATAGTTTTAATGATGTATGTATTAGACCACTAGTAACTCATATCTATTATTTTTGCTTTGTTAACATACTTAGAAATCCAAAATGGCCCCCAAAATGGGTCCCAAATTGACTGAACAAATTGTTGAAATTCCATAAAGTGGTATAATATCAACCAAAATGTATGATAAAAGTATGAAAGTATAGTTTTAACATTAGAACACTAGTAACTCATATCCAGTATATTTGCATTGTAATAACATACTTTAAATCCAAGATGGCCACCAAAATGGCCGCTGTAAATGTACAAATAGTCTACATGAGTGTATGATAATCCACAATAGATATTGTAAGAGTGTATATTACATCACATTCACCAAATAGTATGTTCGAAACTGCTAAGCTATTGGCTTTTAGATATAAGGTCCACCTCTGTGACAATTTTGACTCTGTATCACTTTCTAATGGCTTCCAGAGTGGTTAAGTTGATGTTAAATGACCTAAAATAATTGTTTTGTATTGTATGACCATACTATGTAATACCAATACCCCTCTAAATATAATAAGATAGCATTCGATTTATGTCTTGATAAAGCCTAGGGGCTGTTAATCTAGTTTGAGTATTTTAAAATATATAAGATGGCTGCAAAAGGTTAAAATAACTGATAAACAGTATTAGTTTTATTGTTAGTGTTACATTAAATATGAACAAAAGATTATATCTATAAATTGTAATACACCCAGTTTAGCGTATCTGTATGTGACAAGGTATGATTGAATGGTATAGACTCCATATTTTGATCAATTGGTGGCCACCGGTGGTATTATTTTGACCATTTGGAGGTAATTTTATTGACCATTAGGGGGTCATTTTAATGAAATTGTCACTATAATGCCCATTATAATGCCCATCTTAATAACATCACATTGTCAAAATGGAGTCTATACCATTTAATTATACCTTGTCACATATACAAATATGTTTACTGGATGGATTAAAAGCTGTAGATATGATAATTTGGTCATATCTAATGTAACACTAACAATAAACTAATACTGTTTTTTAGTTATTTTAATCTTTTGCAGCCATCTTGGATAATTTAAACTACTCAAAGCTGTATAGATCTACTGACAGCCCCTAGGCTTTATCATAGATATAGTGAATACTGTGCCATTAAATTTGGGGATATTGGTATTGTATTACATAGTATGGTAGCAGTTTAGAATAATACTATTTGATGTAATAATACACTCTTACAATATCTATTTTGGATTATCATACACTCATGTAGACCACTTTTGACCAGTTTTGGCCATTAATTTGGCGGCCATTTTGTTTTTATAGTATGTTAACAAAGCAAAAATACTAGATTTGAGTTTCTAGTGGTCTAACACATACATCCCATTGTTAAAACTGTACTCTGATCATACACGTTGGTTCATATATGACAATATATGGAATTTTACCCATTTTGGCGGCCATTTTGGCGGCCATCTTGGATTTAGGTGTGTTAACAAAGCAAAAGTTCTGGATATAAGTGTCTAGTGGTCTAATACATACATCCCACTATTAACACTATACTTTCACCATATGATTTGATTGCTATATGTCATTTTATGAGATTTGACCAGTTATGGCGGCCATTTTGGACGCCATCTTGCATAACCCCTTAGCAATATGAAAATATTTTTGGTATTAAACATCCTGATTATGTCTTAGGATCATAATAGGAAGTCAAAAAAGTTGGTTTGGGGGAGTCCTGGGGGGATGCACACTAACCCTCTGTAAATACCCGACTACTATGTTAACGTAAAATGACATTGTTACCATGGTAACCACTTGTGAATTCCAACAATGCATTGTAAAGATTTGAAAGTGAATAACTTACAATTGTTAATAATATCGCAAAAAAACTAGGTTCATATCAAAAGTAGTTTTATTATTATTAGAGCATATAAAAGATGTTGTGTACACCTTTGAATTGTCAGTTTCAATTTTTAGTGTTGCGTTTAAACATGCCGACTTTAAAATACTATAACTGTAGTTCTAGATGGAATTTCTGAAAAATTTAAACAGTCCTATAATCAGTATAGTATGAAGCTCTCTGCCAAATAAAAAAAACCAAGTTGCTAGAAAATGACCATGTGAAGGGTTTTCCCGTGCCACCACACAATTAAAGGTATATTATGTGATCTTTCCAGGGAACGCCCTCAACATCGAAAAAAAAATTGAAAGCAGATTTTCTTGCAGATTTACATTTCTGAACATAAATCATGCATACATTCCAAGTTACAGGGCGATACGATTCTTAATTACTTCAAAATCATGGTTTTAGAGTGAAAATAAACTGTCCGAATCCCGACAGTTTATATTTTTCACTCTAAATTCACTCTAAAACCATGATTTTGAGGTAATTAGGAATCGTATCGCTCTGTAACTTGGAATGTATGTATGATTTATGATCGGAAATGTAAATCTGCAAGAAAATCTACTTTCTAAAAAAATGAAATGAATAGAGGGCGCTCTCTGGAAAAGATCACATAATATGCCTTTAATAGAGGCCCGTAGGCTGGTGTGTAAAGCAGTTACATATTGGTATTCAAGTAATTACGAAGCCTAGTATAAATATCTCTTGCACTTTCCATTGTGATTATTAAGTTGCAACGATTCACAAATCTATCCAAGACAGTGCTTACTTCCGGTGGTATTGCATCTGCCAATGGATAATGCAGATTGAATTGCTGGTGTACAGCTGTTAAATCCCTAGTTGTTGGAGTATGACCCATGTGCCTGCCACCTAAAATAAATAAAATAAGGGGGTGTGTGTGTTCAAGGAAATGCCATATCATAAAATAAAAACATCATTCACAAGTATGATGAAACTGGTTTTATTACAAAAAACATTATACAGTCCTCAAAATAAGTAACTGACCAGGTAATAAATATACTCTTAACTCCAAAACTATAGCTCCTACATAAAAATATTAAATGATAAAGTTGTAAAGAAATTTCTCTTCTTTAAGTTGATACATTATTCATTGAGATCGGTTCATAATTAAGAATGCGACATTGAAAAGGATCAAACAAAGTGCAATTTACATTTAACACTTGGGATTTGAACACACGGGACACTGTGACAGGTATGTGTATGGGTTGCATTGATCAATTGATGCATCCCCAATCCCCGTGTTACTATCGACCAGTGAGTTTGTTGCTACAAGTTAATCAATAATCTGCTTGTTACTATTCCTAGGCTGCGTGTAGACGAACGAAATGTTAAAATGATAAACGGACTTTGTTTTGGTTTAGGGCACATAACTGAGTTAATATTCATTCAATCGTCACGGGTAATATCTCAAATTAAAGACAAAGAAATTTCCTTACAACTTTATTGTCTAATATTTTTACGTTGGAGTTATAGTTTTGGAGTTGAGAGCATATTTATTACCTGATCAGTTACTTATTTTGAGGACTGTACATAAGAGGTACAGCAGCATACACACTAGGGCTCAAAAATACATGGGGGCGAATTACAAATTATAATACACACATTAAATAAAATAAACATAGCAGACAACGCCGGAGCCACAGCTGCAAGATTTGCTGTTCCAGTTGCCCTTTCCTAAAGCAATAGACTTTATTCATAATTGGTGCATTTACATCAACAGAGGGTGTGAATTTTAAAGGCATATTATGTGATTTTTTCCAGATAGCACCCTCAATTCCTGATTTTTTTTAGAAAGTACATTTTCTTGCAGATTTACATTTCTAATCTTAAATCATACATACATTCCAAGTTACAGAGCGATACAATTCCTAATTGCCTCAAAATCATGGTTTTAGAGTGAATTTAGAGTGAAAATATAAACTGTCGTGGTTCACTCTAAACCATGATTTTGAAGTTATTAAGAATCGTATCGCCCTGTAACTTGGAATGTATGTACGATTTATGATCAGAAATGTAAATCTGCAAGAAAATCTACTTTCAATGGGGTTTTTTCGATGTTGAGGGCGTTCCTTGGAAAGATCACATACTATACCTTTAACTGCTGATAAACATTACAATCTCGTACTTCTACTGCAATGTTATGAACTGTGAACTTCTACATCGCTGGCATCGTTTTCGGAGCACTAATTGCTCTGAGCATGCTCAGTTGGATAGCACTGCCCTCTTTGACGTAAATGTGCCAATTATGAATAACGTCTATTATCTACAAAGCTATGAAAAAATGTCCAGTTTGCCAAAAACTGAATTTTGAGGTTCTTGGCTTTTGTGCTCACAATATTCACAGAATAAACAGCATGAGCCGTATTAGTAATTTAACGTTAACTCGTCCACTGAAGTCGAATACTTCCCACAACTCACCAAAGAATAACTCAAACATTTGCATTTTTGGTAACAACACATTCAGAGTTAATACTTGTGTTCACCAAGTTTACTGAAACGTGAGCATAACATTCTGACAGAGGTTACAAAAAAAATGTGTTCTGGTAGAGGTCACAACAGAAATGCAAATGAGAAACTTTGATAAAATGGAGACATTATACATGTACATGTACCTGGTCAACACTTGTGTTCACCACTACCCAAAATGCCATGTTTCATGAAAATCAGGCATTACATTCTGGTAGCAGTTCAACTATTTTGTTATCAGCCAATCAGAACAAATATGCAAATGAGGTATTTAATTATGTGTGTTTTGGTGACGACAGATAACATAGTAATACTTGTGTCCAACACTACATGTACCAAGTTGCTTAAAAATTGTGTATTGTGTTATTGTCAGAGAAGCAAAAGTTTACATTTGTGGTTGAGGGGGGGGGGGGGGGGGGGGAGATATACATAACTGTATACATTTTTTATGAGTCTAAAAATTACCCGGTGTTCTCTATTCGTATTCGGAGGGGTAACACATGATTGTTCCAGGATATTGAAATATCCCCCCCCCCCCCTACAAAGTTTTGACCCCCTTTTTGCACAGCGCAGCTATTTTGTCTGAACATATCTCCCCTTTTTACACCACCATTTCAAGGATACTTTCTAAATAGTCCCCTGTTTTGTGCCAAAACAAGGACACATCTGAATCAAAATACCCCCTTTTTCCTATTCCCAGGACAATTTGATATTACACAATACTCATTCTATTGCATTTTTCTTCTTATTTTTTCAAATCGCGGGCATAGCTTGAAAAAAGAATGCCTAATTATGGGAAATCGCAAACATAAATTTCTGCAGAATGTCAGGAAATGGTTCGGAAAACTGCCCTTTTCCGTGACTTTTGGAACGATCATGCGTACCCAAAGTCAATGTTGACTGAAACCACCGGGAAAAATTATTTGTAGTTATTGAAAGTTGGTGTCTGTGTGTTATTTATAAATTGAATATGAATTAACTGTTTTTGTTCAGATCTTGCACAAAACAAAATATATTTACCATAGCTGGTGGGGAAGGTGTACATGTCCTCTGGAGAGGCACCGGAAGGACGCATGCACTTCTGCTTTCTTATGCGATGGCCATTGACATAAGCTACATAGTCTTGTAAGCCTTTCTTTACCAGTGGCAGGTATACATATAGCAAGCACCACCTATGCAAAGAAAGCATGACAATAAATGGATGTGGAATTTGATAAAATTATTAAATGTGCAAATTGATACATTTGTAAAGGATGCCAATTGCTTGCTATCTTATGCAAATTATATATTTCTGAGGAATGCAAATTGGTAGTAAAAACACAAGTCAGTTATCCAACAACATGTCTAGACTTTTTTGGATCGTAAAGGATCATCATGTGTATGCATTACAATGTGGCCCAACCCCTTACCTACTACTAATCTTCAGCATATTTATTTACTGAAGGGGTTATTCGTATGATGGTATGTGGAAATGTGAAGTGTAACATTCGATTTTTCCTCAATAAATCAAAACAAAAAACAAAAAACAGGAAAGGTTCCTAATTTCTATAAAAGTTGCAACACAAGGATACATTTTCCTGACTGAGCACAAATTTCCCCAATGTTGGTGTTGTGAACCCTAACAAAACTTGTAATTAAAAAAATGTAAACCTTACAGAAATGCAAATGTGCATATGTTTTGCCCAATTGACGCTCACAAAATATGGTTAAGGTTTTCAGGCCTTGGGCCGCACAGCATATGTCCAAAACAAATCAGTGTACACCCAAAGAACACTACCCTGGTTTAACTACTGAATACGCATTCACAGAAATAACACACCTGAAGGGATTAGAAGCATCTGCTTCTAAGAAGCATCTGCTTGAGCCAATTCATCTCTGTGTGCCAAGTGTAGTATGTCATTATTATGTAAATCTATCTTGTCACTTACTGACCACCAAAAATATAAAGACAATTCACTTCAATGCATTCATAAATCTTGGTTGGAGTTCATGAATTTAATTTTGTTTGTATGTGTGTCACATCTCAATGACCCTAATGGCCTACATGTATGGCATTTATCGTGGCATTGGTTGTGATATACTGCAACAAGTACATTTTCTTGATGAAATATGGGTTACATTGTGATAATTTTCTCATTTTCCATTAAAAACAAACACATTCACAACACAGTCAAAGCAAATAGAATTGGGTTTTAAGCTGCTTGCAATTGTGAATCCCCACTCACATTGAGGTAGAAAATGGGGACAGAAATCCTTAAAATAATATATGTTACAAAATACCGATTAGATTTTAGATATTATTCCTTTTGTAAACCAAGGCATTCAAGACAGAGTTAAAGCATGTAATTTTTATTTCTGCAACCGCAACGCAAGTTGCAATGAACTGATTGTGTTAGCATAGTTGTGAATTGAAATACAAAATAGGGCAATTTGATAAAGCCTTTCGTAACTTTCATGAAATGCAGCCATCTATCATAAAAACTGTTTAATCTATTGGGATTGACTTGGACCTATGCTTATATGACCTTTGCATTATTATTATTATTATTATAATAGGCACTTATATAGCGCTCTATAAAAAGCACAGCGCTTAAACAACGCCCCCGAAAAAAAAGTAGACACAGTCCTAGCTTCTCTGACATAAATAGGAAGCTTATTCCAGAGCTGAGGTCCGGAAACAGTGAGACAACAATCACCAGCTCTTTTGTGTGAACGAACGGGATGTGATCACTATTCATTCAAAACAGCTCGCCAAACTTAAACCGTCACGTTACAAACTACCTTAATTTGAACAGTCAATAGATGAAGTGACCGTTGTTTACATCAGCAGTGTTTACAAATTGATTAGCGCCTGGTCTAAAGACATGCTAGAGGTACTAGTCCATGACTACTGCATACATACTATTCAAAAGCAAAACACACATCACTGAGCGCCAATTTTAAAAGCACATGCCCTTATGGTGCGCATGCAAACCGCCAGGCAACCAGATTTAGTACCTGGTCTCTCATTGTGCTTAGGGATGCATACCATGACTACTGCACTATTACACCGTAAGCATGGTAAGTAATGATCAATCAAGTGTGAATTAAAGCACATTCCCTGTAGGTGTGCACGCAAACAGCCAGGCACTACGTCACCGGTCACACCATCTATACAATTGTGGACTTAGTGGACTAAGCATAACAATACCATATCGGACGTGGTTTGGTCCAGTTGAATTAAACTTTATTCCTCACAAAAGCAGCATGATTCCGATCCCTTCAGGTATATACTTGCATCAGCATATATACTTCCATTAACTCAGAATAGACAGGCCTCATAAGATTGTGGATATGACATCAATATTACTCATGTGATATTAAAAAAGATTAAGGCAAGGACTAAATACTATTTGCTTCTGTATGCCCCCAAATTTTAAAAGCTGTAACGCTTTCTTACCTGATTACATTTGTAAGTGTAAGAACAAAAGCTTGACAGTTACTATCCTTCATGAGCTGATAGAAGCATAAAAGATGACATCGTAGTTGTGGTTTATGGAAATTCATCAAAATAAGTAGATACAGTGACTACAGAAACCATGTACATCACACACTACAAAATTGTATCTACTAGTAAACGGTGCCCTGTTGCCTATTATAGCAGATCATGACTACCATCCTAAGCCACTAACATTTCGTGGTTCGAACAATCCTAGAATTGCAAGTATAGAACTCCACCACTAGGCCATGAATGCCACTATAATTGTTTGAGGGCTACCCCTATTACTTCTCAAAATAAGCTCACCTGTCAACAACTACTCTGTATTGCCAAATTCCTCTTCTCTTAAGCTCCTAGGAAAATACAAAATAAAAATAAAAATACTGAATTTTAATGTTCTTGAAAGGGTCATGCATGAGTCTCTCTCTCTCTTAGTGTTAGTCAGAATAAATAAAATATTTTTCCAAGTAACCTGTTGATATTGAAGAGAGAACATAATTTGAGTTCATGAAGTTTCTGAGAAATAATAATACACAACATTTCGGGCTACAGTTCAGTCAGTTCCAAATTAGCAAACCTGTTTACAACAGGGAATGAATTCAGAAGAGCGTGCGGGCGCAAAACGCTCCAATGGTGCAACATGGTGCTGTGTCATTGTATGTGTGATGCTTGCGTACGCCAAAATTGCGCGAACACTTGGATGACTTTTTTTCCTTTCTACAGCTGTCAAATAGGATGCGTGACATTTCTTCACAGGAATGTATAACTGAGATCAATGCTTTATCAAAACTAACCTATTATACAGAATTCAAGTAGCCTCTTTGCCCTGAACAATATCCTACTCAATGTCACAATTACATGTCACACAAGTGCTTTGAGTAGATTACGATCAGGGCTGTACTTAGTACCCGCCCGCACGCCCGTGGCGGGTAACTTTTGCGTCGGGCGGGTAACTTTTCAGATATACACGCCCGGCTGGCCGGTAAGAATTTTGCTGTTGGTAAATGAAGATTACTTGTTTGGCTGGTAAGTTTGGCTGGTAACTTTTACATGCTACCAACCCGGCTGGCTGTTTGGAGAAAAAATTACGATGTTCCAATCATTTTTGAATTGGGTCGTATAAATAACATTGAATTACCTAATCGTATTTACCCTGTGTAATGCAGGTGAGATTGAAGAAAAACACCACTTTCTCCTAACTTATCCCTTTTTATGATGATCTACGAGTCCCTACACTATTAATTCTAATCTCAATAAATTTAATTCGTTGATGCATTAAAATTATACACACACAATTAAATCACTTGATTTTATGTTTACAATGCATATTCCCAGTAACAGGTTCCTAAATGGGAGATAATTTGTTGTTATATTAATTGTTACATTAGCTAAATAGTGTATATTTATATTACAAATATGTTATTATAATTACTTTGATTTTTGTAATTGTAAATCATGCCAATCGTGGAAATATGTTGTGTATTTGGAAATGAAACTAAACTAAACATAAGCATTATAAAGTGGGCTCATTACGGTTGGGTTGCCTGAAGTTACACTTGAACCACCCAAAAGTCTTTGTGTCCTCAATCAACCAAAGAAAAACAAGTTTTCCACAGTTGAAATACCCACCAAGGGAAAAAATTGTCCATTTTACAAATGTACCTATAAGGGAGCACAACACTAAGTCGGTCCCCATTGACTTTACACGCTACGTACTACGAATTCAAATCGCTGTAAATCCAGTTGGCTAGCGATTAGATTTCTGATTTTTTGATATGTTATAGGACCATCCCTGTACTTTAACATATCTTAATATGAACTGAGATAGGCCGTCGAGATTTTTTGCTAGAAGTCGGCAAAATTAAATGGTATAATTACGCGAGTCAATATTCGGTTATTTCCCGTTCATGCACCATGTGTGTAAATCGGCCCGTTATTTATATTTCAGCTAAATTCATCGGATTTCTGTTCTAAACATTAAATATATAATCCATAAAATACAAATTTGATATCATTACCCCTCAAATTGATGCCAATTTTGCACATTCATTTGGTCAAAAGGAACTATTGCTGTACTCAAGTTTGGCCGGAAGTGCGCGCAAACCAGACTTAGTGGTGTGCTCCCTTGAAGGTACCCCTTATCATGCTTATAGTAGGCATAGCACAATTCACACACACAGAGTCTGCCACACAACAACATGAAGAGCTGTGTTGCAAAAGGGCCTACATCCACTTCTACCTGTTACTCATTTTGCATTATTGAATGGATGGCTATTCATATGTGGAATATGGCTTGTATTGTTGGTGCCTCAATTGGCGCGCATGGCTGCACTAATCAATGTCATGAAGACAGCCATACAATAATTTGATTAACTCAATTATGCAAAATGAGTAACATGTAGGAGTGGTCTGTAAGCCCTTATGCAAAAAAGCTATTCGCATAATGTATGCAGCTCTACTTTAAAAAACACCCCTATATAAAATTATTTATCCTCACATTGTGCACTCCCTATAGGGCAGTGAACTTGACATATATGGTAGGCATGACCTTACACTATATAACCTTGATTCAGGTATAAATAGTTATCATCTGGTTTGTAGTTAGGACTGTTTTACCAATTTTCGAAATTTGCTCTATAAACTTGTATATATTCGGCTGATTTAAATAAACCTAACCTGAGATATTGTACTAAACACTTCAGTTCATTTAGTGATGGTCAGATTTTGCATCCCTTGAGTGCACAATGTGAGTAAAAGACTGAGAATTTAAATTATGGGTATTTAAGAAATGGAAAAGCTTATAATTTCTAAATGCAGCAATATTTTTCAATCAAATTGGGTATACATGTTATGTATCTATTACCGATCACTCTTATCATGGGAACAAAATTGTCGGACATTGCTTATTTGCATATTGATGACTTGAATAGATAATTAGCTAATTTGCATATTTAATGAGCTTATGAAACTAAATTATATTTTAAAACATTGGGTATCATACCAAGTTTGATTGCAATACACCATTCTGGATTTATAACATTTACGCATATTAAGTAGCTGGACCTAGTCATTTTTTGATTGCGGTCAGTGAAACTGGTCAAAATGACCAATTTCACTAGGTTATTTTAGCTTAATGCAATATAATTTTGCCATATTTTTTTAAATTTAACATGGTATATAGATATTCAATTGTTAAGAAATATGTGTAAATGATGTTTTAAATGTTACATTAGGCAAACAAAACAAAAAATGTTTGGTTGCCCTTTCACCTCAATTTTTTTTGGGGTCGGTAGGTCGATTTTTAATTTTTTTAAATTTATTTTTTTAAATTTATTTTTAGATGTCAAAGAATGCCAAAAATACACTTTCAAGTGAATTAGATTTGTTTTTATTTCGAAATATAAGTGTTTTTACAAATGTAAAATGGAAGATGAAAGGGATTTTACATGATTTTTGCATACATTACCAATCTTTTCTTACACAAACAATTCACACTCAGACAAATCAGATATCTATAAACTTGATGTAGTGCATATGGTGTTTTATTAAAATTGCCCGAGCGAAACATGTGAGGTGAAATGTTATGTTTACGATTGTCGTGTACCTGCTCTTTTAGCATCAGCCTAGAAGCTCCTAGAGAGGAATAAAATATGTATGGCCTAAGAATATGTGTCTGCAATACATTTTAAATGAACAGTAACCGTAATTCACCATCTCGTAAGCATTTAGATTCATGAAATTGACTTTTTTTTCTTTCTTTTTTTTTTCTTCTTTTTTTGTTGAAAAAACAAAACAAAAACAAAACACGCGACCGAGATTTTTCAATATTTACGGTCGGTCGGGAAAGGGCAACCAAACAATTTTTTTGTTTGCCTTATTAACAAACCGAGCTCTCTAATTCCTGAAAAATTCTTATTTTTGGGTATTGTTACTGTTTTTGGAAGGTTTTCGGAGTATTTCAAAACACCGTAACACAAGAACGCATTGACCGATTGTCATAATTCTTTTTAGAAAATATCTCTTTCATTGCACTCTTTCATTTGACACCCATTTTGTACATGTCTCAATTATTTGAATGTTATGTGTGCTATGCCTACATATAGTCTGGTATGAACCAAGTTTCAAATGGACCAAATTTTCAGCACTTATATCAAAATGCCAGAATTGTATCCAAAATGTCACATACACACCCGTGACGAACAAATCTATGTGAGGACAGGCAGGGGTGGTTATACCATACATACACAAAGGGAGGACAAATTTGTGTGAAATAACAATAAATGTTAAGACAATTCTGTGTGTACATTTAGGGGTACTCACTACGGCGTAATGTTTTTATATATTTAAGAGTAGCATGTATTTACACATATATGCAAAAAATGTCCTCACATATTTGGTTCTTTCCTCACATTATTTAACTGTTTTTCCAATACTTTTGTCCTCAGATGTACCCTCAGATGTATATGTGTACCCTCAGATGTATATGTATACAAGTACACATACACAATTATACATAAACAGATAGTGAGAGCATAGTCTCTTCCAGACATTTTCAGGCAAAACAAAAATATGTTCTTTATTATAGTACTCTTATAATATTTTGGTATTAAATCTTTTTTTCTTCATTACTAATATCCATGAAAAGTACAAAACATGGCAAAGGTTTTCCTTTCAGTCCCCAATTCAGAACTGCAAGATCAAAGGAAATTATCGTATACAATTTCCTCACGCTTGTTGTTTTAAAAGAAAAAATAAAGTTCTGCACATGTTAATTTCAGGCTTATTGTTAGAGTAAAATGAACAACACATAGAAATGTTGCTAAAAATCTATAAAGTAACATGTACTTACTACTTACCTCGAATGTCTCTATCCAAAAAAACTCATGCCTCTCAAGAAACCGTGACCAAAAATTTTCCACGGGCTGTGAATGATACAACAATGGATAAATGTCTTTGAGATTTCACACTCAATATTATTCAATAATTTATCACAGAGGCGCATGCACTGTCATCCCAGCGTCCAATAAGAAATATATAAATAAATCTTCATATGGGAGCACCTTTGCCATACTCACAGACTCCATTGTTTATTCAATGAGTATCATGACACTCTTAATTAACCGCATGGACTCATCATTTTCATCACTTAATTTTAACGAACCTGAGCAGTACTCTGAATTGAGAGGGCGCATCAAAAGAAGAGGTGACTCCCAACCACTACTAAGTAGTGCAAGTAAGTGTGCGGCACTTTGTGCCGCACACCGATACCAAAATGATAGTTGAGAATATTCCTTAGATTTTTGTCACAGTACATGTAATTCTAAGGGGGCAGGGGTACCGCGCCATTTTGCAAAAACGATCGTGGTTATCACGTGATACGTACACAGTCGACTCTCATGTTGGTACCCCACCAGTAGCACTGAGTGGGCAACCGGTTGGGATCAACCGGTGGGCACGCGGTTGGTCCCTTCCAGTGGGCCACCGATTGTGCGTAACCAGTTGCCACGCGGAAGGTCCCTTCCAGTTGGCCACCAACTGTGCGCTAGTGATGGGCTACGAGAAGTTTACTTCTTGCAGCCCACTCGCCACTTCTAGTAGCCTACTAGAAGTAGCATTGAAATAACACGTGAGAACTCAAGGCTGACACATTTTGAAGTTGAAACGGGGCTTTTGAATCAAAGGTAACTTCTATTTGGCATTGTGAATAGTTCATTTATAAGGATCTACTTTTTTAGAACAAATTTATGTGAAATATAAATAACAAGAACTGTCATTAAAAAAGACATCACGGTTTCAGAACCTTTCCCTTCATTTAATGGGAAAGACAGTGGCTCATGGAATTCCATCCTGAGAAATGCCAAGTACTCAACATCACCAAGCGTCGGAATCCAGTGAAATTCGCCTATTCTATCCATGGCCACCCACTTGAAGTAGTTTCGTCAGCCAAATACCTGGGAGTTGAACTAACCAACAACCTATGCTGGGACAAACACATAGATAACATCACCAAGAAAGGTAAGAGAGCCATTGGCTTCCTCCGTCGCAACCTCGGCACCTGCCCACGTGAAGTCAAAACCCGATGTTACAACACATTTGTGCGTCCAATCACAGAGTATGCCAGTTGTGTATGGTCTCCATCTACCAAGAAAGGCATCGCCAAAGTTAAAACCACCCAGCGTAGTGCAGCACGGTTTGTCATGAACAATTACTCACGTGAAAATACTAGTGTCACCAACATGCTCAATGACCTAGGATGGAACTCTCTCCAACATCGAAGAGCAGTCGCCAAAGTTACCATGATGTACCGTATTACCAACAAGCTCATAGACATCCCTGATGATCAACTCGCCCCAGTCAACAAAATGACAAGAGGCCACAACAACAAATTCACCATTCCTACCACCCGCACCAACTTGATGAAAGGCTCGTATTTTCCTGACACCATCCGTCTGTGGAATCTACTACCCCAGCAAGTCGTGGACTCTCCATCACTAGACGTCTTCAAGACCCGGGTCTGCGACGTCCAGTCTTTCACCTAGTCATCACCCCACAACAATATTTTTTTAACTTGTATATATACTATTTTTATACCTGTGGAGTTTTATGTCTACTCCAAACCTGAATGCACCTCAACACATGTGCGAGTATACTCTTTTACAGAGGTTTCTGCACAGTATAGGAAGATGATGATGATGAACTCTTTATTTCTTTCTCTGTTCGTGCTCCAAAAAATTATAAAAATAAAAATCAATAAACAGATAAATAAATAAATAAATATAAACATGAATAAATAGAATAAATGATTAAATAAATATCAACAACTAAATGAACGAATGAATAAATGGATAAATAATAAATTAATTTAATTAATTATAATTTATTGAATAAAAATTAATTAATTAATAACATAAATTTAAATTTATAATTGTTTTAAATTTATAGATTTATAAATAAATTACTATTAATTGATTATTAATTATCAATTAATTATAGTTGAATAAATGAATAAATGAATAAATAAATTGATCAATCAATCAGTTAAAATAATTAAAATTCATTCATTCATCCGTTCGTTTTAATTAATTACTTATATATATCGTTGACAGATGTTTAACACTTTCCACAGCAACAATTGTCTGCAGATGACAGTTCTAAAATTTCACAAAATGTTACAAAGCTAAGATGTCATGTCACACTTATTGAATTTGAATGCCATAATTTGAAATCACCATAGGAAATGCATTTAAATAACTACAAATATGCCTAGTGTTAGTTCAGTAACCCTTGAAATAAACTTCGACAGTTAGGAAAAGTTGTTGGAAAATCTGTTTTGTACATGGTAAAACTAATAGCAGTATATGTAAGGTGTTACTAAAACCTGTGGAGGTCTGGGATAAAGACAGCCATTCATATCACACTGGTATTTCATCATGCTGCAAATAGAAGATCAGTTGGCACAATTACTCTGTCAGTAAACACTATGGCCCGTATTCTCGTACGTAGTTAAACATGGTTTTAAGCTAAACACGGTTTTAAGCTAAACACACGTCTAACTTTAGACACAGCGTTTAACTAAACGTGATTCTTGTACATTTGTTTTACTTAAACACGCGTCTAACTCGCTGAAATGTGTCTAACTTTAAACATGGGTACGGGGATAGTTTAACTCGCGTTGAACTAAACTTCTGCATCAAGTGTATGTCGTGATTTTCTTATCGCGTTACCATGGTTTAAAAAGAATAAAGATTTTTAAATGATGGACCTTAATATAAAGACAAATATTTAGTTAATACAATAATTAGTTAATCAACTCATTCATTTGTAAATTCTTTGACCCAATACCTTTAACATTCGTTGGTTTTTTGTTTTTTTTTAAATGTGTAAGCACAGTGATTGTCCAGATGACTATATGAATGCATAGGCCTATTTAGATAAGTTAATTAAAATATCTCATTAAATATTTTGTACTTTCTGCCAACTAGCTGAGGACAATTGTCTTCAATAAAATTAATTATTAAATTTTGTATACTCCTGTCACGAAAGTACACTAGGAGATCAAAAAATCAGAAAAAATAAAGTTGTATAATTAACAAAGAAACTATTTAAGATATTAATAACCTGAATTAACCAATGTATTTTATTACAGTAACGAGTCTTGATCAGAGGCCTACAGTGAAAATGATGAAATAATTAATACTAATTGGATTATGTATTACTATTAACAATAACCATGATAACAGGTTTATTGTAGTGGCGTAATATATTCCAAGCAATAAAAATAAGTTATAGTAAAATGTATATACGAGGGTCATTCAATAAATAATGAAAGTGATCATGGTATGGGATGTATGAGTGATTCCATTGAGGGATAATGTGATCAATACAAAGTATGAACCTTTGTCTTTCAAACAATACACTTTTGGATTGTTAGATACCTTTGGTTATGTAACGTCATTAACATAAACACAATAGGTTTCAGACACTGACTGAAATCTGTCAATTATTTGGCTGGATATGTAATATGTTGAATATGGGTTGATTGATACATTTGCGTATATCTCGGCAATGCAAGCATAAAAACAGATAACACTTGGCACATAGTTAGAACACAAACTTATCTTTGTATGACACTCTTTTTAGATCTGAATTCCTTATTACAAAGAAGAAGGGACCATCTCAAATGCGCTTTTATTTAGCAAAATCCGCAATAATATACCTTAGAATACAACAAAGGATAAAGAACAATGGAGGGATTATAACTTAGTAAATTGGTGTGGGATGTAAAACAATAATAGTGGGGATTTCAAGAGGAGCTGTTCATAAAATTTCCTCAAACCATTGAAATTATGTGACAATTACTTTAACAATACATATCAAGTAGCTCTAAAGATAGCAGTAATAAGAGAGGTTGTGGCAGCCATATTTGATTGATACATTCATGTATATCTTCATTTTGACTATCACAATATTTATACACATTGATTTAAGCATTTTTCATTATTTTTGATTAGAATTTATAGGCACAGTAAGCTTTTATCTGGTAAATTTCATGATTTTAGCCATTTTTGGCCCTGTTCAAAATGATCTGCCATCTGCGCATGCGCATATTTTCTGCAGGTTTTATGCGAATGAGTTCAGATAATTAGTTAACTATCATACGGGATCTCCCAAACTGGTTAATTGCTTGGATTTTTCCTAAATTGTTTGATTTTCCGCAATATTAGTGATTCACTGACTGGGCATTTTTCAATGAAATTGGCTATTTGAAATACTGATATTTGTATACTTTTTATTCAATTGCCTTTCCTTACTTTTTCCTCTTATACTACATATATCAATTTACACAGGGATTAAAGTTATTGTCTTTTTTATCATACTTACGCGAAAAAAATTGGGATTTACCTGTTTCTAGTGTCATGTTATGTAATTTTCATATCACATGTTTCACACAAACAATTCAAATTTCCCGCCAAATAACTGATTAGCAGTGTCCCAAGTGTACTTACTTTGAGACAATGCTATGACGTCATAGTTCACACTTAGAACTCCAAAACTATATTGTTTGAAAGACAAAGGTTCATACTTTGTATTGATCACACTATCCCTCAATAGAATCGCTCGTGCATCCCATACCATGATCATTTTCTATTGAATGACCCTCGTAATATTTAGGCATTGATATCACAACTACAAACTTTTTTTCTTTTTTTTGAATAAAAAAAAAGCCTAAGACATGCAAAAAATGGGAATCGAACATGTGTTCGCCGTCACCGATTATAATCAATGGGATCCTGCATGCACGCCACAGCGGTTGCAGTTGTAAGAGACGTGTTATCGCCGTATACATTAATTAATTGCTCGATTTGTTTATTTCATCATCTTTTTGCTGCACAACCCAATATGATTTTTGAAGTAATTAGAAATCGTATCACTCCGTAACTCAGAATATATTCATGATTTATTATCAGAAATGTAAATCTGCAAGAAAATCTACTTTCTAACAAAATTCATGGGTAGAGGGCGCCCCCTGGTAAAGATCACATAATATGCCTTTAAGTCCCGCATACAATAGCACTGCGACATTGCGTGCCATATTCCACCATTCCATTCCACCATTCCACCAAAGTGTTTTGTGTGCGACGCTCTTCTGAATTCATTCACTGCTGTAACAGGTTTTGCCAATTTGGAACTGACCGAACTATAGATGTCCTGTACGGACGGAATAAACCGTGTGTACTCTACAATACGTTTTAATTGTTATGAGCAATGTGCACATGAGTTACGAAATGAAATTTTTGTAAGCGTTGCAAGAATGATATATTTGTTCCTAACTTGATGTGAAAAAATGAATCACATTTTTCGTTTGTCTTTGGTGAACCTTTTTGCTGCACAACCCAAGTTAATTGTTTGTCCCCGAGCATAGTGATAGAACTATCAACTTTTTTTTAAATTTTTTTAAATCAAAATATAATCAATCTTCATGCTTTTGTCTTTTTAATAAAAGTAATCAGATATGAACAATGCACATTATATGCTTGTGTTCTCTTTATCTCTTAACTTCACAAAGTTAGTTGAATGTGTGTGTTTTCAGTTACAAGGTTGCCGAGTATCACCGAAACGTACTAGATTGGGTTTTTTAAATCGAAAAGAAAAAAGGCTGCTGAGCGCGTAGTAGTGCTACGAGTGAAATCCAATTTTAAAAGCAATGCGTGCGGGCCACTGAGACAAAGTATTTCATTTGTTTGGCCTTTATGTGCAGAAACATGTACGAACATTAAAAAAATACCCTGTTAAACTTGCTCAAACTATTTGTTTGGGCCTGGATCCCACATGATTAACCCATATTTTGCAAAATAAAACTATTAACTTACCACAGAGATCAGACTTCACGTAACACTTTTGCATAAGCTTTTTGACAGCACAGTAAATGCTTACACAAAAGTGTCTTTTTCAAGCATTCAAAAACCATCATTAAGTCGGTGCTACTTATTTACACAATAACTGTACCCTTTCACTGCAACTGTACACATATACAACCACTTTATAAATATGTATAATGTATATGGTCACACGTTCGAAGCTCGCCTCCATTTGTGTTACACACGGATTTTGGCTTTCGCGACATGATTTCAACTTTACACATTTATTTTGTAAAAGTATACATTTTCTGAAGGGAAATTGCATGAGGAAACCAAATATTAGCTATACCAATGCCATGTTGCAGGCAGATAGCTTGTTATTAGGGCTTTAAAATTATACCAAATTTGTTCAGATAGCTTTTGTGGGTTTAAAAATATTTAAGGAATATGACAGCATGAAACTAAAAGTGTCACAGCACCACCCTATTGGGAGGCGAGCTCATAACGTGTGACCATATCAATAAATGTTTTTGCAATAGAAACAACTAGATCAAGGGTGCAATAAAACACTGCATCCAACCTTTTCCTTTATTCAAACACCACTTTGTCATCACCCATATATATATAAATAGTTGTACAATAAGCACATACACCTATTACCCACATAACCTTCACTCACACTTGATCACTTACAATGCTATGGTTTTTCATAAGTCTCATAATTTCTTTCTATTCACTTTTGATGAACAGGCGAGATGCATCGTTCGAGAACCGCCTTGTTGTATTTGTAGGCCTTTGTGTGTGTAAAACAAAGAAGGGGGAGGGGCATCATAACTTTTTTCTACATTCCAGAGGAGGGTCATAACTTTTTATTTTTAGTATCTACTAGGTCATGTGTTTTTTTGGTTGTTACTTTCTTCCAGCTACCGGCCCCCTCTGGTAGAAATAATGAACGCTTCCCAAGTCGAAACAAAATATTTCTTATTGATCAAAGGTATATTCTATAAAAGGTATAATTTGACAGGTATCCAGCCAGTGTCAGTACAGGCACATACAATTTACTGGTGATGGAATCGAGCCAACAAACTTGGCCTACATACATAAGTCAAGCTGTACCTTACCCAAGTATGATTTGATGTGTACCATGCACCTTAACTTTTTGAGATACATTGTGTTGAAGTGTGGGATGTCAGAAACCAATTCAATTACCATCGCTGATCTTAATAATATTATGAAACAATCTTTATGATTTATGATAGAGGAGGGCACAAATTATCATTTTTCAAACCATCCCAAACATGCCAGTTAACTTATTTAAGGCAAAAAAAAGAGTTGTGTTACCCTCATCCGGCCGGGTCAAAATTCTGAAAAAAAGTTTTTAAGAACCTTATTTTAAAGATTTTTTTTATATTTCAACACTATTTTTACCTAGGGACCGTTCATTATTTATGGTGGAGGGCGGTTGGGACAAATTCGAGACTTGTATGTTAAAATTACCTAACCCCCCCCCCTTCAGCTGAAACTGAAAATTACATGACCCCCCTGCTAACCAGTAGCCCCCCTCCCCGAAAAAAAATCAACTTGTCACATACTTAAGGGGCTGTCTTTACCTTTGCAATTTTGTTCATGGATACGTTGGCAAATTTTTTTTGTGCCCTATCTGACAGCCAATAATTTTATGATGCCCCCTCTTTTTATTGTGTGAAATTAGTAATGGCGAGCGTAGTGAGTTTGATTTTTTTCATATTTATACATTTTGGGTGATTTTGTGAGTCTTTATAACCCGAATAAGTTAGAACATTCTGAGCAGAAACGTATAATCCAGTGAAATGTTCTACTTTTGTGAGCATTGGTGCAAAGCAGAGATGAGGTGAAAAGCATGCAATAAATCACATTTTTAAATCATGAAATTGGATTTTGTAACATTATACACCCTGTGGCTCTAATGTCTCGACCGTTGATGATTATATAGATGTTTTTTCACCATATCGTCGATTTGCTGTCCAGAAGTCGTCTCATAGTAAACGTTTTGAAGTCGATAGGTTTTAAGAAAATATGCGCGAAGCGCAGAAAAAAATGGCATTTACACTCCAAAATAGCCTCTAAAATCACTCCAATCACCACGTACCATCTTTATAATTTAAACAAATTTACACAACCCCCCCTGTTCAAGAATAAAAAGTTACATAACCCCCCTATTTCAACATTTGAAAGTTACATGACCTCCCCCCCCCCCCTATAGTTTACCCAACCCCCCTCCACCATAAATAATGAACGGTCCCCTATCTTCCGGTTGATAAATGTGTGTAAAAGCCGACGAAACCAAGAACACCAAACAACAAGCTCGGGTTTGCACTCCACGTACAAGAAAAAAATGCAATTATCAATCCTGAGGGTGTTGAAAAGCTCTTGAGTAATATCGACCCCAAAAAAGCTAGTGGCCCAGATGGCGTACCTTCTACCATCTTGAAATATCTTAGTATGGAGCTTGCTCCAATTATAACACATATTTTTCAGCAGTGGCTCGACATGGGAGATATTCCAACTGACTGGCTCACCGCAAATATTACAGCCATATTTAAAAAAGGTGATAAGAGTATTCCCGCCAACTATAGGCCCGTGCCATTGACGTCTGTAACGTGTAAGCTATTTGAACATGTTTTATTTCGACATATTATGTCACACCTTGAAAATCACAATGCACTTTCATCATTTCAACATGGTTTTAGGGCTCAGCACTCTTGCGAATCTCAACTCATAATTACAGTCGAAGATCTTTCCCGTAATCTTGATAACAAACTCCAAACAGATGTACTAATACTATACTTCCAAAAAGCGTTCGATACGGTTCCCCATCACCGACTCATTCAGAAACTAGATTTCTATGGAATACGTGGCAACATCTTAACCTGGATCACAAAATGGTTGACATCCCGAACACAGCAGGTCGTTGTTGATGGGAAATGCTCAGAACCGTCTCCTGTAAAATCAGGTGTTCCTCAAGGGACAGTGTTAGGGCCTCTCATGTTCTTAATTTATATAAATGATATTTCAGATAATCTAGATAGTTCAACCAAAATACGTTTGTTTGCAGACGACTGTCTATTATACAGATCAATTTCATCTCAGGATGATTCACAATCATTACAGAAAGATCTTAACTCTCTAGTAGAATGGTCGTCTAAATGGCAGATGTCATTTAATACTCGTAAATGCAAAACCCTACGTGTCACCACCAAGAGAGCTCCTACTGAGTATGTTTATAAAATGCATAATGATATCCTTGAAAAAATGTATCCCATTATCCATATCTGGGAGTCGAACTCAGCAATAATCTGAAATGGTCACATCACATTCATAATGTCACTGTAAAAGCTAATAATTCCCTTTGGTTTATCCGCAGGAATCTTTGGAGGTGTGCGAAGTACGTGAAACACCAAATGTACTTCGCACTTGTGAGACCGCACCTTGAGTTTGCCTGCGCTGTATGGGACCCCCATAATGCATGCGGCATATCACGTCTAGAAGCAGTACAGTGCAGAGCAGCCTGATTTGTAACCAATAACCACAAAATAACAGAGGGCACGGTAACAAATATCTTACAAGACCTGCAGTGGCCCTCAATCCTTAGAACAAAGACAAAAAAATAACAGATTAGCAATCCTATATAAAATTCAGATTTAGTGTCGTTCCAACTCGTACCGACTCATATAAGTTCAGCTTCTATCCCCGCACAATTAAGGACTGGAATTACTGACACCTTCAATGTACAATGCCAAATCTCTGGACATTTTCAAGCACTGTATTCAAAAAGTAAAATATATTGCTCATAACATGTGTAGTTGTAGTTGTAGTTAAGATTATGATGTGTTTCTAATGTCTACTTTCAATTGTCGCCATTATGTATATTCCTCTGTTAGATATTGCATTTTGCAACTTTGCAGAGTATATGTTATAGATAACGCGAGCTCCTACTTCGTGGCACAGGCATACACACAATCGTTGAAAGGAGGAAGCTACACACACGTGCATAAAAGCTGCTCCTGTTAAGTCACTGTCCAGAGGAAGCCAAATGGAGTATAGTATATTGTTTTTATTTAGTCTCATTCTCTCCATCGTTGTCTTTAATTCAGTATACAATGTAAGATTCTAATGACGAATCCATTCGGAAACATGTAACACCTTGCGACCCTTTTTACATGCCCACCAATATAACACGTGACTAAATATTTTACAACTCCCAGTGCTCCGGGCTATGTCTTATATCTCAAGAAAAATCAATGCACTTGCACGGATGCTGATTTTCTCACAATGCTCCATCTTAGGGGTTGTGGCATTATTCACATCAACATCAGTATAATGTGTAGTGCATGAATTCAAGCCTTTTGTTAAGCGGTCACACCCAGGAGTCTACCCCCTGGTTGCTAAGTTTTGGCTCCTGGTGGTGCTTTTTGCACAGTAAAGTATAGGACCAGGAGCCATTTTTTGTCTAAATAGTAAAAAGTAGCTCCTGGTCAAGACAAGCTTATAATTAACAAAAGGCTTGTGTACATTAATTAATATTTAGGCAATTTCTCTCCAAACATAAAATACAATAAATTTACCTGGCTGCCGACTATGTATCAGCACTTAGAATATCCCTAAACAGCTTCCCAATTTTGCTTGGGTCGACGAGGCAATTGAGACTAAGTATCTTGCCCAAGGATACAAACACATTGGCCACAGCGAGATAGAACTCACAACCTTATTAGAATCCTGTGCTGTTCCACTGGACAACACATGCTCTATAATTCCCAATAATAATTCTAATAATGATACCCTAAATGGCAATTATGCCTTGCTATACTCTATTTGGCTTCCTCTGGACAGTGACGTAACTTAACGGGTACAGATTTTATGCACGCTTAGGGCCTAGGCTACAAGTATGTATCTTCTGTCGTTCAACACTCATGGGTATACGCCAGCGCGTACGATGCTGCAATTTGTAGAATACGCAGGTACATCACTGTCTTGTGATGGCCAAATAGCTGTCCCGTAACCAAACTGTGCATGCTTTTAACTATAGTTGTTGTCAGAATACTTTAGCCCTTTTTTCTGTGACAATTGTGTAACAGCGTAAACAGAGAAGTGTGTTGTGCGTTGTAGAACAGCATCACAACAGCTTTATCTTTGAGCAGTTCGAGGCGTTGCAGCCTCTGTAATCCGATTGGTCGCGATCATATCTATGGGTCATAATGTCCCTGCCCACACGCTCATTAACTAGATGCGCGCATTGGCGGTTTCAAAAAGTGCTGAAGTAATTCTGACGATTCGTGGCATAGTAGTAGTACACAAGGACACATGGTTTATTCCGTAGGGGACATCTAGCAAGATATAGCCCTAAATCAACCCTTAATATCCTCACCCTAATTAAAACCCTTAAAATCAAATCCTATATAGACTAGTAATTTTCAAACCCTGGCCTAATTCAATCCTAGACTAAATGCTTACAACAAACCCCTCCCTATTTATATCGATATCTAAATTTACATTTACTAAAAATGCTAAAACCCTAAATCCTTATAGTACATCTAGGGTTGAGCGCTAGAATGCTATGATAAGGATAATTGATGAGCTATCGGCGCTCGAGGGCTGGTGCACTCATGCAAGGCCTCGAGCGATTATCAAGATGAATGCACTGTTTGCGAATCAATTATCTATCATAAACTTCGCGACGCGTACCAGAACCTGCTCTAAAATGTTAAAATTGAGATTAAAAAACATCATTTGCAACGAAAATATTAGTTACATTTCCGTATGTTAGAAACACCGCTTATGATGTGTAGCATAAGATAGTGCTGAATACGCATGGAAGGGTTTCAATTAGTCTGTATACGATTTAGAGCTGTCAAAACTGGGATCAATGACCGAGTGGAAAACATATCGACAAACTTGAATTAGAAGTTGGATATGCATGACCACGGATAAAACTGGTATTAAGCATGTTAAGTAGGGCTTACGGATGTAATCCATTAAGTATAGGTTTGTGTAAAAAACAAGTACTCATGCGCTTTTAGATCGAACTGTAGTCAAGTTAAAAACAACATTATCGAGAGACCTGTTGGGGAGTAAGAGACCTGTTGGGGAGATACCATCGCCAACGTGACAGAGAAGTTGTGTGCTGACGCTGGCTAGTCAGGCTACTATACCGTACACAGTTTGAGGAGAAACCATCACAGGAATGTTTACAAGAATGCTTCCGAGGCGATGTACCATCCAGAGAAGATCATTAAAGAAGTTGGTGGTTATCGCAGTAACTCCGATCAGTATAAGGTTAATACAAGCACCAAACAGAAAGCCAATATGTCCAATGTAATGTAATTCAAGGTGAGCATGAATGTAATCGTTTGATTGTTTGTTTTTTTGGATTTTTGTTTTTTGGTGTTTGTTAGTATATTAATGTTTGTGTATTGGTTAGTTGATGGGTGCGGGGTGGGTTTTTTTTTTGGGGGGGGGGGGGTATTTAGAATGCTAGATTAATATATTGACACAATAATTTCACTGTGATAGATTTCTTACTATTAGCGTTGTGTTTAGTTAATACTTGAAAAAGGAAAAAGGTAAATTAATTTACTTGACACGGCTAATAAATGCTACCTCTTACAAAAACATTTAACTTTATGTTCATTTAAACTAGTGTCTTTAATTTTTCTCTCAAAATTACAAAGATCAACTTTGTAAATCATTAACGAACCGGTGTCATTTTGTATTCAAATTTAACGAAATATTCCACAATTGTCATAAGATATGGGGTTTAATAGCACAAATATTTCCATTTCAGGCTCGACAAACGTTTGAAAACCGCATTTAAGCAACACAATCTACAGCATAGTTCCATGTCATCGGCATCAGCAAGACCTAAAATTCAGGAACCAAAGTCACATCAATGACCATTACCAACATACAAGAGAATCCAAGAGCAGCTTAGCCACAACCACAGAACTTTGTTATTCCGCAGCAGCAAGGAGGGCAAGTACCTCTTCAGCAGAAGTACACTTTCCACAATTTCACCTTTCATATAACTAAAAGGTAATAATACTGATAAAGTAGATCCATAATTAAATGCACACGCACACCATTTTAATAAAGAAACTTGATTATGGCTGAGTATTAAATATAGCCACATTTAACATTGCTGCATACTACTATAATGTTAGTGTCAGATGGAAATCAGTATAGTCTGTAACTGTTTATGTGTAATGTAAAGGAATGTAATTTGAATATGCATGGTGTATAACAAAAACCAGGACTCTCTTTCAGCAAGGATTAATTTAATCCTTATTGAAACCACTGAACCATGACCAATTTGATTTCATTGTCAAGTACAACTTATAAAGTTAAAATCCTGAAAAAAGGGGGAAATCCATCAATTACGGAAAATGTGACTAACTAGGCAAGTCAACCTAATTTGGTAGTATGTATCAATGGTAATTCACACAATAAAGTAGACTAACGGTGACAGGGAAGATTACATATTTAAATAGGCTAAAAGGGAAATTATTTGCATTCTTCTCATGCTGAATTTTTGTATCATGCGTATGGTAAAAATTGAAGTTGACTTTACAAATCCCACAAGTATAAATGTCCTTCTCTGTCAATGATTGGTGGTATAAACAAACTACTGACATGTTTCCTACCAGAACTTTCCTACATGCTGAGGCTTTCTCATGAGACCAATAAGCAAAATTGAACATTGCACAGAAATATTCATGCATCAAATTAATGAATTATGTAGCTATTATGCCAGAATTAAGGGGAATACCAAACTAATATTTGCTATTGTTTATAGATAGATGATTTACAATATTATTGAATGCAAAGTATTCAAATGTAAACCATGTAATTTTTTGGTTTGTATGTTTAACACTTTCCACGCGGCAGGCGTCTGCAGACGACATTCCAAAAGTTCACAAAATATTTCAAAAATGTCAAAATTATTGAATTTCATCACCATATATGGAATCACCATGAGAAATGTATTGAAATAAGTACAAACATGCCTAGTATTAGTTCTGTAATCCTTGAGATAGACCTTGAAAGTTGGGAAAGGTTTCTGAAAATTTTGTTTTGTACAAGGTAAAACAAATAGCCGCGTGAAAAGTGTTTTTTCAGATTTTCAGAAGATTTGCACCGACGGTGAGTTGGCATGGTCCAGTGGTTTTGAAAAAGTTTTAAAAAAAAGCGCCATGAAAAAGTCCTATTTTTTTATACACCCTGTATCACTACATGATTTTGGATCGATAATTATTCGTCTAGCATTGTGCTTGCGGGACTGCTCCTATACCATTTGCTTTGATGGTTTATAAAATACATGTTTGTTTCAAAATGTTACAATTAAGAATTTTAAGATGACGATAATTTAGGCACAGTTTGTGAATTAATATAAAGATATGTCTTTCTCATGGTATAAGGCCAAATAAAAAAAAACTAGTTTCTCATCCTATCTTTTGAAAATAAGGAGGATGGGGGCACTTTTGTAACAAAAAAACAAAAACAAAATGCAAAATCACCATGGTATTGCCTGATTGGTTGTGTAACTTGAGGAGGACAAGGCCTTTGTAAAATCTTTTTATTTCATAGATTTGGGCGATTGGTTAACACAAAACCTGCTTTAAAATGCTCATTGGATTTAAACGTAAATCTATTGCCAAGCTGTCAGCTGTTTAAATATTTTTGAAAACATTTATGGTAGAAATAACGAAAATAAAGATAGGCCTACATTACATAATTCATGAAAAGGGATGCGCAGGGGACGATAAACTACTCTGTTTTTCACTTGGCCTAACTAATGTATTTAAATAACATGGTTCGAGTTTGATGTACTATGTTTAAATCGTGTGAAATACAATTATACAGAACACAAAACATCGTATCATTGTCATTTATAAGATTTTGTAAAAGGGATTGATAATCTGTCATTCCATTGAGGTGTTAGATGCCATGATCATTCATAGTGCAATTTAATCGTATAAGTTAACCAATTAAAATGCAATTGAACGACTACCTGTAAACTACTACTTGACAACTTGACAACAGTAAACTGGTGCATTAATCCTTAGTATTCATCAATCTTAACCTGTTAACTCCTTAACTATATGAATCGTTGTTTCTATTTCCACAGCTTTATTGGTCATATCAATGTCCATTGTTTGTTAACGTCGATATCTTCGAAAGCACTACCGGAAGTCTCAATCGTGCAATGTCAACATAATCGGTTGCCCCTCGCAATGTGCATTATATGACAATACTTTTAGATAATGCATGGGTCAACATTAGAAAGTGAAGCGATTATGTTGACCTTGCACGATTGAGACTTCCGGCAGTGCATTCGTAGATATAATCAACATTAACAACAATGGATAATGAACAATGGAATGAGCTCTAGAAGTGTATTTTGAGATAATCAACTTTCAAATATATGGGATAGTCTATTTGGCCGTCGTTAGAGAGCAATACGAGGATTTAGTGCAACAAAGGGCTATCTACAATAGCTGCCACATGTTATATACACTCGTCCAAAGAAGTTCCTTGCCACTCATTGAAGTTCAAATATTGAAGTTAAAATATTTCACATAAATATTTAATATAAATTAAACAATTGCAGACAATATTCTCTATCATGTCTGTATGAAATTAAGATTTACTTCATGCATGGCTGAGCACATTCATTAAGCAATGGTAAGGTTCATATTGTGTTCAATCATTCACATTAACATTTGAATGGAGGGATTATCCAATTTTTTGCAATCTTCTTCCACAGACCTTGCCATTGTCAAGTGAATGGGATCTGCCATGCATGAGTGATCATGTCTAAATTCCATGTTAAGCTGTTAGAGGATTACTTTCTGCTTATTTTGATATACAATTATATATATTCTATTAAATATAAATTTGAAATATTTGGACTTTACTAAAGTGGCAAGGAACTTCTTTGGACGAGTGTATTAAGGGCGCTTTAAAGATGTGCCCTTGTGAAAACACAATCTAACAAATGGCAGCCATTGCATATAGCCCTGTTCTCCAGAGGGCGTTATCTGCGACGACCTTTGACAGGGTTCGCGGGGTTAATCATATGAATGAAGAAATATGCAAATGAGCTAAGTGTCCCCCTCCTATTATACTCCTTGTCAGTACGACAACACAGTGAACATGCATGGGTCAATGCGCTGTGTAATTATACATTCCTGGCAGACACTCTGTTCAAAGGCACGAAAGGGGACTTGTTTAAAGCATTTTTTTGGCAATTCTGAGGTGTGTTGATCGTTTTTCTTTATCGAATTGGTTAGAAATACATCCATTTTAGAACATTCGAAATTTAAAATGATCTACACACTGACGTCATAACCATTGCTTCGGGACAAAATGGCGCGGTACCCCCCCCCCCCCAATGTAGTTCTTGTTCTTGCTATTTTGATTGTATTGAACATTTGTGGTGTTAATGCCTACACACTTTTTGCCTCCTTGTGTTTCCTCTGTTTCTGTTTTCTGTTCTCTTGTCACTCTCTCATGATTGGGCCTTTGCTTCTTTTTTAGGATATATGTTTTTGGCACCAAACGTAATTATAACTATAATTGTGGGTCTTTTCCACAGTGGACCAAATAAAGGGTATTTATCTTTTCTGACTCAGGGAGTCTAGAATATTATTGGCTGCAGTATAGGACTTTGGTGCGGATGGTTCCGGGGTGCTCGGTGATTTTTGGTGTAAACAAAATCATACTTTTTCCCCCTCCCTCTGATACATACAATAACATAGCCGCGGGGGTTAAAACACACCATTTTTCAATGTTCCATAACCCTAACCCCACTGCATCATTCTAAATCATCCAAAGTCAGCTTCTTTTTTAGGATATATGTTTTTGGCACCAAACGTAATTATAACTATAATTGTGAGTCTTTTCCACAGTGGACCAAATAAAGGGTATTTATCTTTTCTGACTCGGGGAGTCTAGAATATTATTGGCTGCAGTATAGGACATGAGTACCTATTTAAGTTGAGAATTTTTAAAAAAAGGCGTTCCAAATTACTATGTTGAGATATGGTACATTTTATGTAATTATATCTTATATGTCAACCAAATATATTACAGCTATTCTTATGGTTTCTTTTGTGGGCTGCAGGTTGAAAAGTCCTGCTATATTATAGTCTATCACACAGGCATCTCATACTTATCTTCTATATATAAAGTCATCTTTAACTATTGTCTAAATCTACCCATCCAAATCTCCTAAAAGCAATGTTCATCTACTCACCTGGTTATATACTGATGAACCATACTGATAGGATTTGTCAAATCTGTAACGATCTGTTCCATTTCGCCTCAAGAAGATATGCATTTGCGCAGCAGTTGCATTTTCTGTGCCATGGTCCGATCGGATCTTGGATGGAATAACTGCAAGTACAACCAGGAAATTACTTAATTTCACAGCCCGTCACATTAGTTGTGACGAAAAAAATACCATGCCATCTTACTGATTGATAATTTACAATAAATTAATGAAAAAAGACACACTATACTATTAACAAAAATGCAAAACCAATGATGTATGTTTTCACTCCCTTCACACTTCTGACTTCTGACGATGCGGTCCACTGTCGTGGTTGTAACGGTTATAAATTATAATACATATTTTGGGCATCATTATGTCCATTGCAGCCTTGAAAGGGGCCAACATAAAAATACAAGCCATTGATTAAGGTGATTTTTTGAGATACAATAGCCGTCAATCGGGGTAATTTTTTGAGATACAAGCCATCGATCAAGGTAATTTTTTGAGATACAAGCCATCGATCAAGGTGATTTTTTGAGATACAAGCCATCGATCAAGGTGATTTTTTTAGATACAAGCCATCGATCAAGGTGGTTTTTTGAGATACAAGCCATCGATCAAGGTGATTTTTTGAGATACAAGCCATCGATCAAGGTGATTTTTTGAGATACAAGCCATCGATCAAGGTGATTTTTTGAGATACAAGCCATCGATCAAGGTGCATTACTATCCATGCATGTTTACTGAGCAAATTAATAATGTTTGGGTTGCCAAATTATGTCTCATGGTTGGCCTGATTTCATACCAGGATTATCTACCAGTACACCATTTGTTGAATGAGATGATGTTGTGCTGTCACTGTGTGAAAGTATGCAAAATACTGTCCTGAATTTTATGGGGAAAATCTTGTACAAAAAGGGTTTCTGATGGTGTCAAGTTAGGCTAAAATAGCATTATCCTTAATTTCAGGTGTCAGTTTTTTCTCAGCATGAGGTTCTTTTATCTTTCTATTAACCCTAACCCCATTGCATCATTCAAAACCATCCAAAATAAAATGCATGTGCTGCTACGCTGGCTCGATGACGTCACCTACCACAGGCATATGTGGGCACGAAGTTGTTGCCAGCATATATGCGCTGAAGAGTTAGCTCAGTTGATAGGGGCACAGGCTTTGGTGTGATGGTCCCGGGATTAGGGCACAGACTTTGGTGTGGATGGTTCCGGGTGCTCGGTGATTTTTGGTGTAAACAAAATCATACTTTTTCCCCCTCCCTCCGATACATGCAAAAAACATAGCCGCGGGAGTTAGGGTTAAAACACACCATTTTTCAATGTTCCATAACCCTAACCCCACTGCATCATTCTAAATCATCCAAATTCAGTCATCTCCACGCACATGCTGCTGCATTGGCTCGATGACGTATCTACCGCAGGTATATGTGGGCACAAAGTTGGTGCCCGCATATGCGCTGGGGAGTTAGCTCAGTCGATAGGGGCACAGACTTTGGTGCGGATGGTCCCGGGATCGAATCCCGGGGGGTGCTCAGTGATTTTCCGGGTTAAACAAATCATACTTTTTCCCCTCCCCGATACACGCAAAAACATAGCCGCGGGAGTTAGCGTTAAAGGAAAGAAAATAACCATGCCTGTCGAAGGAAGAAAAAATAAAATTCAAGCCAGGTATAAACACTTTACAACATCTGACCTAAAAATGCATTTTAGTTTCTGACCAATTGTTGCTCTATTTTGGCCTATTCAAAATGACAGTAGCTATAAAAAATAAAACTTTTATCTATGTATTCGAAAACAGCACAATAATACAAGAGCTGAAAAAATGATGGAGTAATAAATAAATTAATCGATGGCACAATGCTGAGTACTTTTAGTTTTAATATATAAGAACACTGGAAGTTCAGCGCAATCAAAGTGCACGAAACTGGTTGTTAATTAGTTGATGTGCGCTTGTTTATATAGCTGCATGAACTTGTTCAGCAAATTATCTATTCCCCTATGGAGCAGTATAGTATGTATTATCAACCACTATGGTTGGTTTAAAGTGGCTGACTCAGACTATCTAATTTTCATGCAACCCATCTTTGAGCCTTGAGTTTCCAACAACAAAAAACATGATACAAGGATGTTCATGATTTTTGTTCCGAATAATTATCTTCAAAATGTGTAATGTAACAGAGGTTAAGAAATCTAAAACGATGCAATGTCATGAAAAAGCTGCAATACAAAATAAATTGTCACTAAGGCCAAACAATGGAGAAGGTCTGTCTCAGAAGCCTGCCCGCATTGGTATGTGAAATGAGCTACGGCGGCGCGTAGGTCTATGCGCTGGGGGCTATTTATTTATTTTATTTTATTTTTTTATTTTATTTTTTTTTTAAAAAAGTTTAAAAAAGTTCTCCGTAAGCTTGGATAAGCAAAAAAAAAAAAAAAAAGCAAAAAAAGCAAAAAAAACCATAGCCTATTTTCTAAAGAAAGAAAAAAAGAAGAAAAAAAAAGCACAGCACTTAGCTTTTTTGCACAATGTTTCTGAGACAGACCTTCTTCTTTGTTTGGCCTAAATTGAAACAATTTTTGAACTCTACATACCATTTCCTTCCTTAACACACTTGTAATAATACCTTCCAACGATATCACTACTTAGTTTAGTTGAGGCTTCCAGCCACAATACTTTTCTAGAAAATCCATCTACACATGCGTGAATTCTCATACCATATTGTCTCAATTTGTCATGCTGATCTATGTGCCAGACAAAGTTGGATCCCTGAATGGAGTAATCAAATGAAAAGTTAACTGAGGTAGTTCATTTAGTAATTTAAGTCTGTTAATGATAAACCATCTATTTCCATTTGTTTTGTATATAGTTAGCCCATAATAATTAATATGATAGGCCTTCACTATGCCTCTATGCTTTTACTGACATCAACTTTTGTTATCTCCTATTTAGGAGTTATTGCTGTTAAACTTTATGGCCAACAGATCAATTAATGGATGCACCACCTAACTGTACTTACTCATGCAACTAACCGCTGCAGTATTAAATAAGGGAGATTTTAATTTATATGGTTTGAAATAATGTGTTCAATTAAAGTAGCACTATCATGAAGCTAATACATTTTTTTTCTTCGTAGTGACTCCTGAAGCTAGTAATATTTTTTTCTTCTTCGTAGTGAGTAAATAAAAAAAAATACCAAAAATCAAGTTTCATAAAAATGGGTCATTCGTTTCAGGTACATGTTAATTCTTTGCTACTAACCAATCAGAATAACTATGCAAATGAGGTACTAATTAAATCATCTAATAGTAAGTGATTTCAAAAATATCACTGAACAAATATTTGAGATTTTAATGTGATGATGGAAATAGTCAGACAAATATTTTATCAAAAAAGATCATACAGCGTGTATCAAAAAGAACGCAACACTTTTTGTCGAGAGCTGTACGGTCACAGTAAAATACAAATCACTCTAAAACTTATATATTCTGTTAGGTCTACTTATTGGCTATCACATAAACAAATTACAACGATATCGATTATTTATTCGCTGAAATATTAAAGGTATAAGTAGAGAAGTGCAAAACATGCTTTACATCGTTCGTTCTAAAAACTTGGATTTTCCTGTCCGATTAGTGTTATGGGTTAACAGTTTAATAACTATGTAACCTTAATGTCTGGAATGGTTGATCTTAATTTCCTTTGTTTGAGTAAGGTGGTACATAAAATCATTGAATCGTGTAATCTGATAATCAATCGACCGTTTGAATACGTCAAACACCCATTTTAAGTTCAGAACCACCGATTGCTATGATCGCCACATAATGTCTATGGTAGGCGCTACGTTCTTTCATAAATTAAAGTTCATAATCGATGCATCTTAAAACAAGGACAGCATTTTGAGGGTAGAGCAGCACCATAATGTCCCGTTTCCATTCACAACAGACTAACAATGACTGATTCATACAAGACAATTACTACCTTCACTGGACTATTCCATTTGTTTATCTTTTGAATAATGTGCCATACTGTTTATTTATGACATTAACGAGAGAAAAAGAGAGAGGATTTGCAAACCGACTTTGTAATCTGAATTTTCAAGTTGTGTTTAATATTAACTATCAACTAATTAATATTGATATGATACTGAAATAGCCAGACATTTGATACCTTTAACATCACATTTTCTTCTCAGAATGATGAGTTTGATTCCAGTTATTTATAAAGTACAATGAGTTATTAGCGTGTCTTGCTTTCACCTGACAAGAAAATCAGACATACACGATAAGCGATGTAAAACGGGTTTTGCACTTGTCTACGTGTATCCTTGATATCTCAGCGAATCAATAATCTATATCGCTGTAATTTGACTATGTGATAGCCAATAAGTACACCTAACAGAATATATAAATTTCAGAGTGATTTGGGATTTGCCGTAATCGGAGAGCTCGCGACAAAAAGTGTTGCATTTTTTTTATACACCCTGTATAATAAAAAAACACTCTAACCTCTGAGTAATAAGCACGGCGCTTTAGGCGTCTTCTCCTATTTTGCTGTAACATCCCAGGGTTAACAATAGTCATTACATCCCACACTTGTTGTCTGCAACATAACCAGAAGAAGAAGACAATTAATTAATCATAATTGTGAGTATAACATGCTGGTATATTTGAGCAACTCAAACATGTTGCACCTGAGACTTAGTATACTATCACCAGGAGTATACTATCACCAGGGGTATACTATCACCAGGAGTATACTATCACCAGGGGTATACTATAACCAGGGGTATACTATCACCAGGGGTATACTATCACCAGGGGTATACTATCACCAGGGGTATACTATCACCAGGGGTATACTATCACCAGGGGTATACTATCACCAGGGGTATACTATCACCAGGGGTATACTATCACCAGGGGTATACTATCACCAGGGGTATACTATCACCAGGGGTATACTATCCCCAGGGGTATACTATCACCAGGGGTATACTATCACCAGGGGTATACTATCACCAGGGGTATACTATCACCAGGGGTATACTATCACCAGGGGTATACTATCACCAGGGGTATACTATCACCAGGGGTATACTATCACCAGGAGTATACTATCACCAGGGGTATACTATCACCAGGGATATACTATCACCAGGGGTATACTATCACCAGGGGTATACTATCACCAGGGGTATACTATCACCAGGGGTATGTGTGTCTCTGTGATGCCACCAAGCATTAGTTGGTGAGGGGAACTAGCTCATAATAATAAGAAGTTCAATAACATGGTTCATTATATGTTTCAGCTACATAGTTTATTAACAAGAAGTCTAAGTGCAGAGGTGTACGGATCAACCCATGTTGTTACTTGAAGTGTATAAAGATAACTGTCTAGATCTTAACTCTTATAGATCTAACTAACTAAATTCACTTTACAATACATCTACCTTATATCTACATGCTTACAATCCACATTTTCACTAAGTCACATAGGAACATACTGACTTCATGTGGTGACTTATTTTGCTTGACCAATCACATCTCTCAATGTGATCTTTTCTAAGAAGTTTAACTACCATAAATTCTAGGAAAGGTTTAAGATAGATTATCCACCCCAAGATGGAAGTAGAAGATGATTAAAACAATAGAACAAAACAACCCTCCACCCACACCAGGTGAACATAACATTACTGTTTACAAATATCAATGCATTTCCCAGGAACCAGCCTATTATGAAATAGTCTTCATAGTCAGAACATTCCTTCTTTAACTTAACCCTAACACTCCCGGTGGATTTTTCAACTAAATTTTTTTTGCAAGCAAAAAAGCACACACAGCAAGAGGTGCCACGCCCGGGGTTTGAACCCACGACCGCTCGGTTGACAGGCGAAGGCTCTACCAACTGAGCCACGGGGAAGCTATGTAGCCCGGGGCCATTATTTCACCTAAAAACCTCAGCGCCAGGTGGAACCGACAGGCTGGGAAATGGGATTTCATGGGGTACGGGGCTGTTAGGGTTAAAATTAGAGAAAAAAAAGTGAAAATTAAAAAGAAGAAAAAAATCGTTCCTTAATCTTGTTTGGCCTTCTGGGGATAATGAGGCTGATCGGTTAAAGGTTAACATGGTTATGAAAAAATAAATGTCTGATTTTGATATTGATAGGTACCTCACAATGTTGGACAATATCTAGGCTATCTGAAACTGCATTTTAAAACAAATTAAAATGCGGTACGTTCGCGGAACAGTCCATTATTGTCCAAGGGGTGAAACAAGATGCGTCACGGACGGACATTTTAGTTCAAGTTCATCATGCTATATTTTTATGTTAATGTAACATTTTCAGAGTTTTGTGATGTAATGTTGATAGCTGACACACTTTTCCATCAAATAAGATAAATATTTGGAAAAAAAGTTATATCGCTAGACTTGCGTTAACATTTTGATGTTTTGCTGTCCGTCCGTGACACAAAAAAAGTTTAAAAGTTTTTTAACTAATTTCAAGGACAAAGTAAAAAATTAAAAACATAGTGAAGTATCTCCCTTATATGTATTCTTTCCCATGCAGGAGTATTAATTAATTAGGGCAGGCATAAATTAGTGAAATCTTTAATTAAAAGTTGTCACGGACGGACACAAATTTTGTCACGGACGGACACTGTTAGCTACTGTTCAGTTCTGAGCACACAAGCAAAGCTGAATACCACCCATCTTACCATTACATGAACTAGTCCATACAGGTATGCCCTTTATGCAAATGAGTAGGTTTGCTACAGCAGTGAGCACATGTTATGATGCTCACCAGGTGCACTGTAAAATTACTTGAAGTCAAATGAAGTCATTTGCTTATTTGCGCATTTGTGAACCCTCAGCAGATCTTCTTTGGTGAATCTGTAGTATAGCTTGCGCTTGTTAACCTTACTGCCTGTACATGCTGAAATAATGCTTGCAAATAAAAGGGGTAGCATGAGATCAGTTAAAAGACACTGTTTAAAATTGCCCCATATAATAAGTGTACATGTATGTAAAATAAAAGCAAGTAACAGCATTGAAATCAGAAAGTATCATTGGAGATGTTAGCACAAATTTAATTTTAAGCTTTGCACTACCAAAAGTTGCAGGCTTTTTCTTCATGAAACTTTGAAAAACTCAAAACACGGTTGAATGCCTACATGTATCCATTATCACTAACCTTTAATTACACAATTAATTGAACAAAAACTTATCAAAGAAGGGTCAAAATTGTTTTAAAAAGTTGTATCACAGCATACGGTACAGTCTTTTACACAATTAATCGAACAAAATTTATCAAAGAAGAGTCAAAATTGTTTTACAAAGTTGTATCACAGCATACAGTCTATTTACATGATGCAGCAGGTCTATCTCTTGCCATTTATGGTAAGAGGGGCAGGATTCAGTTTGGCATTTGTACTCAGAACTGAATAATGTCCGTCCGTGACAAAATTTGTGTCCGTCCGTGACAACTTTTAATCACTGATTTAACTTATTTATTGACGTCATTGTTAAGTTTCATTTCTACATGAGAAAGGGGTATATAGGGGAGATAGCTCACTATGTTTTTATTTTTTCTCTCTTTCCTTGAAAAAAGTTGTAAAACTGTAAAACTTTTTTTGCGTCACGGACGGACAGCTCTGCATCAAAAAGTTATCACAAGGGCAGGGTAATTACTTCCCAGAACTTTTTTTCTAATATATATTTCTTATTTAATGGATAAATGTGCCATCTAATTAAAAATTGAAAATGTTTCATTAACATAAAATATGGCAAGGTCAACTTCTACTAAGAATGTCCGTTCATGACGCATCTTGTTTCTACCCCTTGGGCAATAATGGACTGTTCCGAAAACTTTTCCACATTTTGTTGTCTTTTCGAATACAGTTTCAGTTAGCCAAGATGTTGTCCAATATTGCGAGGTACATTTCAATATCAATATCAAAAAGATTTTTTTTCACACCAATGTGAACCTTGAACCGATCACCCTCTGCTATCAAAGTGCCAAATTCTGCAACCTTTGAATATAACCATCACACTGGTTTTAGTATCTTGTGATCCTTTTTAATTACTAAGACTGAAAAATGATGACATTCAATTTTTCTTACTATTTTGTAAGTATTTGATACCATTTTGTCATGTAAATAAGTGGCAATTTCAAAGTTCTTCAACATCTGTGTCCGTCCGGGACGCTAACAAATTTCCGTCTGTGACACAGTTTGTTACAGGTCTACCCTTCACCTGTAAAAAATAAATCTGTTTTCAAATGCTGTGTATCAAACCATGTATCTCACTTACTATTTGACCTGGAAAGCTTGAGGAATGTGGAATTGTTTAAATAGAAATTAAGAAGAAGTACTAAAGGTCCGGAGAACCCTATTTCTATCTTGTCCGTAGTGTTGGAAAAAGACTAATATCTTGACTGCTTTTTATTACTAAGACTGAAAATTCATGACTTAACATTTTTCTTACTATTTTGTAAGTATTTGATACCATTTTTTCATACTAAAGTGTAAATAAGTGGCAATTTCAAAGTTTTTTATGTAGTTAACATTTGTGTCCGTCCGTGACGCTCAAAAATATCCGTCCGTGACAAAGTTTGTTACCCTACTACCCCTGTAAAAAATAAGAAATATTTTCAAATGCTGTGTATCAGATATTCAAACCATGTATCTCACTTACTATTTGACCTGGAAAGCATTGGGGAATATGGAGTTGACTAGATAGAAATTAAATAGAAGCACTAAAAGGTAGAGAACCCTATTTCTATCTAGTCCGTCCGTGACACAAACATTTCCGTCTTTTAGTAACAAACCACACCTTATTTTATTTTTGTATTTCAATAAAGTTGATGATTCTCTATAACATTAAACATAAAAAGTTGAATAAATGTCAGTAGTTACTTTTTACAAACTGTTTTTCGCTCATGTTTTGCACAAACGTCCGTCCGTGACAAACCGATCAGCCTCTAATCCCTTCAGGTGACATGTTTTGTATGAAAGTCATCTTTACAACTTGAAATAGTCCATCATAATAAATGGGTTTTAATATACTATTATAATAGGTGTGTTAATTAATATATGCAATTAGTCAATTGTCTTTAAGTCAGCTTGGTGATAATTACCCCCTCCCTTCCAACACAAAACCTTTGTGTTTTGTCTGACATGGATACAAATTAAATTGTATATATGGTCACTTGAAGGCTTTGATACAAAGATATACATGTATAATACAGTTCATTAATAAAATAGTCATTCATTGATACATTAGTGATGAATAAGTACGGAACTTATAAATGTCAACAAAGTATTTGTGCCAGTGTGCTTCATTCATGAATATGAAAAATCAACTTGATAATATTATAATATACAATTCACAATACACTCATGGTATCCGTTTGCTACATTAATACAACAATTTAAACATAATAGAATTGCAAGATTTCTAATGTACAAGGATCTAAACTGCTCACAAAAAGTATCGAAACACTTAAAAATGATCCAATATATAACGGCTCAAAAGGGTATGCACCAATCGAAGCAAATAACCAAGTGCATAATTTTGTTCTGCATATTTTGACACCTCGATCGATGAGATACGATGTTGCGGAGCGGAGTTATTTCCATTTCAATGGTCGTGGGTCCAGTTTCAAAAGTGACAATCATCCCCTATAGAAAGAGGTTTGCATTACTGTTTAGAATGATCAGATTTGTGATTTTCAATAGGGATGAGTGTTACTTTTGAAACTGGACCCACGATCATTGAAATGACAATAACGCCGCTCCGCAACATCATATCTCAACGATCGAGGTGTCAAAATACGCAGAACAAAATTATGCACTTGGTTATTGGCTTCGATTAATGCATACCCTTTCGAGCCGTTATATATTGGATCATTTCTAAGTGTTCCGATACTTTTTGTGAGCAGTATATAATAGACAATGTTAACCTAGCGCTAGGATTTTTATCACACTCAAGTTTTACGACACGGTTTCAACTTTATTTAAAATAAAATGATGCAAGAAGCAATGTTTTAGGTTTGTTAATTTAATTCATACTAGTTTGTCTGAGTCTTTATATGAAGTTATCAGTTAACAGCATTACAAAGTCAATATTGTGTTGTTTTACAGCACAATGCCAACATTGAAAGACAATAGAATTGCCATTTACGGTTTGCTTGTTTTGCAATTTTCAATCCTTGGACTTGGTAATATCTATCTTAATCTTTATACAAGAGGGGTCAAATAAAACAGTAAAAATATTCAATTTTTTTTCATAAATGTGATGCAAATGCAACACTAGCAAATGAGCCAGATGTTGGCAAAAAATTATGTTAACAGATGTGCAGCAAGGTCAAAATTGGTCAAATTCATTCATGATAATTGTCCCAGATGACAATTTGGCAAATAAAATAAAAACTTATTTACATGCTTGTTTAATGTTTGTCCCATTGATTTGTTTACAAAATCTTTAGTGCTTATAATAACTTGACATATCAATTTCTGATATCATAACCAAGCAATTTAAAATATCTCATAACTCTGGAATTGAAAATTATATAAAACATGATTTGGGTGTCAGAATAGTCGTATATAATTGTACAATACATCAGCGACAAAATCTCAATTTGGTCATACGACATCAGAATTCTGTATGTGTGTTGGCTCACAAATGTCCAACTTTTGAACAAGGGTTATTTAAAAACTTGTATAGTTCATTTATATACCTAATGTATATTGGAAAGAAACGCACCTTGTCACAAGCAAGTCATGATGTGTTCTAAGCCGTAGCTGCATTCTTCTGATCCCTGCATGCTTTCTGGGTGACTGTTGCTCTGTCTGTAATATCATGGAAATAGATAAATGCTTGGATATAAACCCTGTATACACGTGTGCATTTACTGCTTGTGTGCTCACTTGTTGCACATGTATGCATTATGATTGTGTTCAAAAGCAAAAAGAACCTGACATTATCCCTAATGACCTTTTTACTTAAATCTTGTTTGAACATGTCCACTGTCTTTCCACTCAAGGATCATAGTGTCCGAGTTATGTAAATCAAATTTTCCTTTCCCCAAAAAATCAGTGGTGAATTTTACTCACACCCAAGACACACTTTGAAGTTGAATGCCGGGGTTGAATGGAGAAAATAGGTCATATGTATTATAAACATGGAAGCTTCGCATGTAAACATACACAAAAATAGTCAACACACTACACTGACAAAACACAATAACAAATTAAAATTTCAAGTGTGCACCCCCACCCCCAATTAAGGTCATTCATACTTGTCCAATTGAGCCTTTATTTGATCTTGATGTCAAATTATCTTCCTCTTCTTGTTTGATGCACACCAGGAAGTATACGCCCATACTCTCACTGCACTGTCACTGTGTCAGGGTAATATACTATTAGTTCATATGGTACAGATATGGATGGTCATGCAACCAAATTATTACAATAGCAGCAGTGATTTAAAACCATGTTTGTCTCAAACCATAGGTACATGTAGTACGTGTGGAGAGTTTGAATAGGGCAGTGCCCCATGACAAGAGCTTTACTCGTACCCATTATATGAACACACTTTGACACGTGAAATTGGTAAATACCATGAAAACCATAGCTCCACTATGTGATGTCAAATAATATGCCCTTGTTTTGAATTGATTCCTTCTTTCTCTATAATATCAAACTTGAAAAACAAGTTTCATTTGGGCAAACATTAACATGATTAACAATTAATGAATTGATGATGTCAGTACTATAGGGTCAAGTGTATCATTTTGTACCATTCATTTACCTTTTTTGAGAAAAGTGACAAAAATATGCTCATAGTTTTTTGTGATTTACATTACATGTCAATGCATGTTTATTTATCGATTTACTTTTGGCCTCCAAGATTTCCATTGAGGTACAATTTGCCTACCATTAAGGATAAAGAGAGGACGTTTAATGGAAGCATACTTTTTTGTCGAAAAAGACCATATAATCATGTAATACAGAAAACATAAATTGTCAACCATATTGATTTAAAAAAATTGCAAATACATTTGAATATTTAAAATAATTTAATTTATTCTTACCCTAACAGCTTCCATCACCTCTTGTACCCTCTCAGTCCTATAATACATAATGTTTTTCTTTTTCATGTATCTCTGCAACTCTCTTTTCCTGAAAAAGAGAGCAACAAACGTAAATAAAATCTGTGATTTTGTGAGTAAATGTTTACAGGAGCTATTATACTATCAATACACTGCACTGTACATGTATGCCTAGTTTATACCATACATTTTGTAGATTTAAGATCATTGTTGTATTTTGGCTTTACTGTACTTTGTATCTATTATTCATGGGTTGTAAAGCGCTTTGAGTTTAGAGCTCACTTAAGTAAAGTGCTCTATAAATGTGTGTTATTATTATTAAGTTATTATGTGGACCAATGTGAGGTAGGCCTATCAATTTAGTACGGGTACTCAAGAGTCATTGCTCAGAAATGAGTTGTTTAATTTGATCCAAGGAGAAGTTAGATGAATAAAATCTCTCTGATTGATAGTCACGCGGCATTAAGGGAGCGTTCATAAATACTTTGGTGGAGGTAGGGGCTGGAATCATTTTGGTACATGAACACTTTTTGACCCCCCCCCCCCCCCCTAGCCAATGGACCACCAGTGTTATTGTTCCTTTGCCAAAGAAGGGAGACCTTAGCCTCATGACCAATCACCAGGGAATATCCTTCCTTTCGATTGCTGCTAAAGTATACAACAGGACCTTCTAATTAGAATCTGTGACCAAGTTGACTCCATCCTGAGGAACAACCAGGTGCAGGATTTAGACCAGGGAGAAGTTGTGCCCAACAAAGTCACATACTCAGAACGATCATGGAAGGTTTCCAAGACTATCAGCTCCCCCTTGCGGTAACATTTATCGATTTCAAGAAAGCCTTTGATTCCATCCACAGAAAGGTAATGTTCTCAGTACTGCGACATTATGGAATTCCAGAAGCTGTAGTCAATGCTATAAGTGTGCTATACAACAACTCTAGAAGCGCTATAATGGTAGATGGAAACATTTCAGACCCATTTGATGTCTCCACAGGAGTTTTGCAGGGAGATGTTTTGGCTCCTTTTCTATTTGTTACATTGGTCGACTACCTATACTGAAGAAGGCCACATGAAAGCTAGATTCGGGAGTCTTAACACATCCTCGTCGCTCCAGTTGTCACCTGGCCAAGTTGTTAAATGACTTAGATGTCGCTGATGACATTGCTTTGTTGGAATCTTCAATTCCGCGGGCTCAGGCCCAGCTAGCCAGAACAACGGCAGCAGCAGCCGACCTCGTCATTAGCACACCTAAGACAGAGTACATGACTATTAACTGCAACCCCCATCCAACACTTCAAGTCTATGGTGATCCCATCAATCATCAATCAAGACTTATTCATGCTTTTGTGACTTGCCGACTCGATAACTGCAATAGTTTACTTTATGCTCTCCCTGATACGCAAATCTCAAAACTTCAACGGATTCAAAACTCTGCTGCTCGACTTGTTACTCTGTCTAAGATTCGCTGTCACATTTCCCCTGTCCTTCGTGACTTACATTGGTTACCGATCAGATCTCGCATTATCTACAAGATTCTTCTGATAACATTTAAATGTACTCGAGCTCTTGCTCCTATGTATCTGCAAGATCTTATTCAACAATACGAGCCCACTCGCAATCTTTGTTCTGGCTCAAAATATCTTCTTGCGCATGTGTCTTCACCTTCTACTTCATGGTCGCCGTTCTTTTCAAGATGCTTCTGCTGAACTTTGGAACAATTTACCATATCATGTTAAATCCGCCAAAACTCTTGAACAGTTCAAATCATTGCTAAAAACTTACCTATTTAATGTTAATGTTTAATTTATTTTTGTTTTGTCTTTTGTTACTCATGTTACTGTGTGTTTTTGTTTGTTTGTTTGTTTGTTTGTTTGTGATAGCGCATAGGGACTTAATTGTGTTATGCGCTCAATAAGTATGGTTTTATTATTTTATTATTATTATTATTATCATGTGTCAGATTTCAGATATATAATAATAATAACTAGCGGGCATCCACGCTTCGCGCGGACCCGCTAGAAGATTTCACAGGGAGGTAAGTAAACAAAGCGTAAGAAAATTTGATACAATATCAAGAACATGTCCTACATGTATACATAATCCAGACGGGCCCTAAATAATCCGAATATCGCAGGTGCTTTTGATAATCCAGGTATACATATGCCTTAAAGTAGGTAGGCCTACCTTGTCTTTCCAGATACCTATGTAGGCCTCCCATGTGACCTGAAATGCAGGTACCCGTTGTCCCATTATATCCAGGGACCCCATAGGCCTAAGCCCTTCCCCTAATCCAGTTACCACAGGTGCCCTTAATGGCACTGTATACCACATAATCCAGGTACTGCAGTGTGCCGTTATATCGAGATACCCATGTGCCCTTACTTTATCATTCAAGTAACTTGAATTAATCGCGGGTGCCGAAGATAGCGGGCAGTAATAGTCATATCACAATAGGCAGAGGTGGGTAATATCAAAGCGTTATAAATGTTTATATATATGGCTCATTCCATGAAGTTGGGGCATATTACGTGACATCCAAGTGAAATTTTCAAAATGGATATTTTCCAACTCTTTCTTCTTTTTTAGGTTCTACATTTACCAAAGTCCAATGTAGAACTTTTCTTTTTAATGTAACATTTGGTATAAAATAACCGCACATGTTCAACAGTTGGATGACATTTCCAAAAATCCTGATGCTACATGGACACCATTTCCCATTTCCATATCATTTTCTAATAAATTAGCTGAAGATGTGGGCCAAGTTTATATACCTCAATTAACTACTTCGAACCACAAATACATGAAAAGAAACCAGATTTGTCTAGGTTGAACATAACTTAACGAACAAGACATCGTAGATTAACTGTTTTATGTAAAAACTCATTGAAAAGTGACTCTTTATTTTGCAATTTGTATAATGAATTTAAATAAAGTACATATCAATATTTGTTTGATGTAAAGTACTCTATAAACCATGCACATTGATTACATTATAGTCATAAAGAAAGTATATGAAGTATTATTTACCTGTATAATGTTATAAAATGCACTACCGATGCTACATGGACACCGCGTCTTGTAACATTGTTAATAATAAGACTATTCATACTGTTACAATTATTTGAGTGTGAATGGTTTGTCTACTTGTTCATCATATCAAGTAGATACATAGAGTGAATTGCTTGAAATTTATCTAAAGACTGTTCATGTAAAATTTACCTTTTCTGTGTACTTAAGTATTACGATGCTACATGGACACCGTGCCCTAAAATATTTGGAACAGCTTGAACATGTGCATCTTTTTCAGATCAATAGAGAGGATGTACTATGATGTTAACTTTTTATGTTATAAGCACACGATAAAATTAATAACATGGATTGTAAAACTACAAATTACACAAAAAGATAACCTGCCATGAAGCATAAAACATAATTACCTATGATATACATACACCATTTCTTACAATTACACAATAACAATACACCATTGATCAGAGAAACTTAAGATGTCCACTGAAACAAACTTCATGCAGTGTTGTTCTTAAAAGTACCCTTTGTGATCTTAGTCTCTTTGCTCGTTTCTGATTGAATCATCCTCTATTATTGATAAAGATGATTAAAAAGTTTGATCACTTAAAAAGTCCGTTTGCAAAAAAAATCATTTAATTGCCATGATGGATTTCTTTGGAAAGGTACTAGTTTTTGAAAATGATGGGTTCCTTAATTGTGTTCATCTCCATAAATTCCAGGACGATAGAACTGTCTTCTGATTTAATGTCAAGAACCTGCAAAGCAAAACAAAATAAACCCTATGGCTTAGTATCTTCATGGAACATTGTGTTTTGATATTAGAGTAGATTATTTATTCATGTTGCACTTTTTGTGTTGCAGGAAAATATTTATATTAAAATCATGCTGGAGTATTTTATTTATTATTCATTTAACATGAAAAAGAATAGCAAAGGATAGAGAACTTAAATGATTTACAATTATTTGTTTTATTTATAGTAAATAAAACTAAAATAAGGGAATGTTTATTGTGAATTCAGTGAAATGCTAATGGAAATGGTGTCCATGTAGCATTGTGTATTAATATATTTCATTAGATATACATCTCTCATAATATGCCTTTTTTTCTGTAAAGTGTAGTAAAATGTTTTGAATGTTTTGAATGTTTTGGGTGATGGATAATTTCGAATGGGGTAATTGTTTTAGTCTAATTAGGCAAATTTTATGAAATGCTACATGGATATGGTGTCCATGTAGCATCGTATTGGTAAGCTATATTATTAGCATTAAAAGAGCAAAAACTAATTCATTATTAACTTCAAAGTTTATTAATGATGTGATTCTACAAAAAAATTACAATTTCAACGAACTATAACGATACCCAATGCAAAATATTGCCCATGCTATGCCCGATTCTACATGGACGCCAAATTATTATGGCGTCTGTGACTCAAAATTAATATCATAACATGAAAAGAAATTCTGATTCAGTGTTTCCCTTTCAATAAAAATGCATTAATAAATACAGACATACAAGCAACATTAAGAAATAATTACAATCGCACTTACCATTCACAAAACTATCCAATGTTTACATTTTGATGCTACATAAAAGTCCCGATGCTACCATTGGACACCAGCGACTAAAACCTTGATAAAACTAGCCCACATGTGGCAAATTCCAAAACAAACCTGATAGCTATTGACCTCTATCCTTACAAAAGAAATATGGAATGTTTTATTTATCTCCAGGGGGAATTCCCACAAATTGCATAGGATGTTTATCACGATGCTACATTTTATGGTAAGGACACCATGCGCACGGCACGGTATACTTTTTCATGAATATATGGAATGGTCTTCATGAAATTTATTCTCATTTGCAATAGTTTTCAATTGATAAATGCTCTTAATTTTGGAAAATAATTAAAAAATGTATGATAGAGAACTACCCCCATTCAGCAATGAAAACTCCCAATGCTACACGTGTATATTTTGTGGACACCGTGTGTAGCATCGGAAAGGCAATTTTCATGTTGCTTGGGTGAAAAATCAGTCCAGCGTGACGAAAAGTTTTGGTCAGTAAACTATGAATACATGTATCTTTTATTAATCAAATCGATTTCCAAGCAATTCTATGATAGTTTTGCTTACATAAAACTCATATTAATTGTTGTGTTTTCCATGTCACGTTTTTTAGCAAAAATAGTCGTGGACACCACCTCATTTTTTATTATTTTTTTCTTCAAGGAAGGGTCAATTTTTTATTTTTTTTCATGGCTCAATACTATTACCTAGTTCTGTTTTTGGACACTAAAAAAATTTGATATACACATAGAGTAAAACAGTTTATAAGCTGCCTAAAGTACCAAATTCTGCTATTTTAACAAATGCCCCAACTTCATGGAATGAGCCATATATCAAGAGTATGTCCTTATTCAGGTACCTAAAGTGCCCTTGATATAATGTGACGTGGTACCCTTAATACACCATGTGCCTATAGGTCCAATGTGCTCTTAAATAATACAGATACCCATGTTCCTAATCCAAGTACTCCACGTGTTCTTAATGTTCACCGGTTGCCCATGATAGGCCTAGGCCCTCAGATGGCCTTAATAACCCAGGTACCGCATTTGCCGGCATTATATCCATACCAATGTGCCCGTATTATATCCAGTTTATAATGGAAAGCGCAGGTATAGGTGCTGAAGCTATAATAATAGCGGGTGGTTAGTCACATCAAAACGTATAAAGATGAGGGTATTGTAAAACAGCAAGAGTATGTATCCTAGGTGCCCTTAATACTGACATTGGTACCACATCACAGTGCCCTTAATAATCCATATATACCATGTGCCCTTAATAAATCCATGTATGCCATGCATGTATAACACATGGTGCCCTTGATTATTCAGGTACCACCCCATGTACTTTAATGCACATCAAAAATTGACATTTATTAATAAAGATTGTGTATTAGTGATCCAATATAGGACCTCCATGATGGACTATGTGGTTTATCTTGAATCGAATATTAAGTGCACCCGTGATAACTGTGTATGCGGCTATGCGTACGTGGATTAATGAGGACACCTGAATGGTTATTCATGTGTAGGAATACTTAAAATATTCAGAGTATCTGGATTGCCTTAATATCCCCTCCCCCGTTACCCCCTGTCAACTCATGTCCCTACCCATATCCATTTTTTGTACCCCCCAAATAATACAAAAGTTGTATTTTAATGTCAAAACTTAACTGAAAGTAACTTGAAATTAGCTTTAAAATGTCTCCCCCGATTCTTTTATTGCCCCGCCACCCCGTTTTCCTCCTTTAAAATGTTGATGCTGGTGCCGCCATTCAGGTATTCAAGTAATAGGCCTACGTTCTGAGCGTTATATATGGGTTCTATAATAGTTGGTTAGTTTTATGGTCGGTGGAGTCTATCATCAAGATCACTTGTACCATTCCATGCTTGTACTTAAACACTATGTGTGCCATCCGGGTTTTGTTTGGCCTATTTACTTAAATACATTATTCCTCCAATAGGCATATAGGGCCTAAACGTATAGTAGTCCCTTTGTCATGTTTGTTGTGTTCTAAATAAGGCCTCCCGAGATACTACCTAATACACCCTTAAAATCCAGTTATCACAGGTGGCACACCTGCGCATAGTATATCCAGGTAATTTGAGACTATCTGCGTTTTATAGTGAACCCCGTAATCCTGATACCACTGGTGCCCTTACTAATCCAGACACTCTATAATAATCATGATAATATACACGTTCCGTTTATCCAGATGCCCATGTGCCCTTAATCCAGATTATCAAGTAAGGGAAGTGCGGGGAGGAGGGGGTGGCTTTATAGGGTATGATGGGGCAATAGGCCGCACGTTCCGTGTATCCAGATACCCATGTGGCCTTATGTGTAAGGCCGCCTTACTATATCCATATTATCAAGTAAGGGAAGTGCGGTGCGGGGAAGGGGCTTAGACCTTAGGGTACCATGTGACAATCCCGTAATTTACGTGCTATTATAGGCCGCACGGCGATTAAGCAGCACCTCAAATTAAGATTCAGACCTCATCGTATATATAATACAGTAAGCCGCACCGCTGTATATTCAGTCGCACAAAGAAAATAAAAGGGATGTGTGTGTGTGGGGGGGGGGGGGGGGGGGGTCGACCCTGATCCACCAGCCCATAGCTTCATGACCAGCCATACAACTGCATGAGTGACTCCATCAAATGTATTTTCCTTCAGCCACTTCAGTCACTTTAATACATGTTATCCTGGATACGGTTTGCGCCTTGCTCCCAGTTTCTTTATTAAAATAAATGTCTTGGCTTTATGATTAATGTTTTGTTTGTGTCTTGCTCTCATTACATTTTATTGTACTGTACGGTATGCACCGCGGAGCAACCGTACGGACTGCCTGCTTTTCACTCGCGGCATGCCCCGTTTACAATGTACAGTTTGCACCACAAACGCGTACACACTTTGTCTGCGTCATTACGTGTGCGCCGAACCGCGTGCGCCATGTTAAACGCGGTCGCGCAGAAACGGTTGGTATGGTACCGCCAGTTTCTTCTACGTTAGCAAACTCCGCGTTCATCTATGTTACAAATGTGAAAGTGTCACTTTAAGATCTGTATAAGAGTTTTTGTTTACATTTAGAAAATGTTGTAAAATATTTTTATTTGTCGGACGATAGTCCCGTATAAATGCTTGTTACTCGTGCGATCTTTAAGAAAAACAAACGGCCGCACATACAGAAATGTAGCTATATCCCCGATGAAAATATTTTGGGTGAAGACCATACATGTATGTCATCACTCACTCAGGAAACCACAATTTTTGACCGAACAGTAGCTACCCGAGTAAAAGAAATTCAACATTTCGGATTATCATCTGTGATCCTTTCTGCGCATGTCTGAAAACGGGAAAATACTGGCATTTAACTATCTAATTAGCTCGTGTATTAGAGGCGCAATTACCACGCTTTTTCAGTTGAAGAGGGACGCGAGTGTAAAATTATTATTGAACTATCTAATCAGGCGAGGGACCGAAAATTAGTATATAGCTACACGGCATATAGCGCTTTTTACATACATCCTTCTCAAAACGCTTTATAATTTGATTCCTATGATAGTCAGAACCACGGTTGCAGCCTATTATGGCGCAAGATCCTATCAGTACAACGACTGTGACTACCTTAAATGCACAAGTAACAGGCCCGGGATGATCCCCTACTCTTAACGATAAGGTCTGAGACTATTTAACGTGTTCAGGGTCAAGTGTCTGAACACACGGGACCACCGGCTTTACGTGACTTTCCGAACCACAAGACAATTGAGACTAAATAAGTACCTTGCCCAAGGATACAAACATGTTGACCGCAGTGGGGCTCGAACTCACAACCCTATGATCGTGAGACTTGCTTCTTCTCTATATGTCTTGGCTCTATGATGGCATCTTGTTCAAACGACCTTAAAAGAAGAAAGTCACTGGCTTTTTGGAAATTGTTTGCACTTGGCATTTGGTGCTATAGTGGTTATTGCTATCTACCGTAGATAGCAGTTAGGGCCTATATGCTATACAGTATGTACATAACTTAAATATTACCCATGAGCTCGCATTCGAGTTTGTATCAACGTTTAGATGAAATTGGTTGTCATTAATACCAAAATTTCATCTAGATGGGTCAAGAAAAATCAAGTTTAAAATAAATTTCAACACATATCTAATACATTCATGCGAAATAAAAACTTCCATCATTGTTACGTGGGGTCAAAATACGGTCTTGAAAAAGGGCCGAAACGCATGTATTTCAATGGGGGACGTATTTAGTGGTGTGCCCCCTGCTAGACATGCTAGACTCTCTAGTCTACTACTACTAGGGAGGTCAACTGATTTTTGATTTCTACATTAAACCCCAACACATTTGGTATCAATGGAAAGCTTTCTTCAAAAGAAAGCCAATGGTGGTAAAATCATGTCCATACCCCATTATTTGGCAAAGTTATGATTTTTTAAAGATTTATTGAACACACGTTGCTGTCTGCCGATTTTCGTAGTAATCAAATTACAGAGGTCAAGACAATTCGCGATTCACCTATATTAGTGTGTGAAAATATTGGTTGTTAACTCGCCATTTAAAAATATTTCCGAGAGTCAAATCAATCACTGTAAACATCTTTGGTAAGACAAATAATGTATCTTCAAAGCCATGTTGTTGTTTTTTGCAAAGAAACGACTTAAAATACATAAATAATTACTTCAACACGATCATTCTAAAGCACCAACCAACTTACCAACCAATGCATCAACTTCGGGAAATCCCCATTGCGCGACTTATGCTCTATGCTCCAGCTCAAAATAAACACATGTAACTTGTTCAGTCAGAAAACTACATATTTTCATTTAATAACGGTTTCATATGGGTTTCATAGCCTCCTTATACCTTTAATTGATCTATTTTGACAAAGAAAATCAAGTAAAATTTACCATAATTAGGGATGTTCATATCATTGACTACAGAGGGCGACATTTTTTTGAAAATTTGTTGCCAAAATCTGTAGAAAACTCTATGTTTACCTCATTTAAATCCAGCGAAAATGGAAAAAACAAGCTGGGATGTATTCACTGATGTCTTACTAACCACACACAAGCAACTGGACATCATGATTTTAAAGCCCTAACAAGCTAAAATAGTTTAAAATTTGCATGAATTGCCCAGTTTTCAGCAATATGAGGAAACTACTTTTGGTTATAACTTTTTTATTATTCAGCCTGCAGACATGGTTGAACCATCATTTTTTATTGTAAAGTACTTTGTTTCCATGTATACCATTTTCAAAGAGATAATTTTATTTTCAAAATGTTATGAACATGCCTACCATAATTTGACCTCTAAATTCAATCTTATGAGATTTTCCCCCCCTGTAACGAATGCTATCGTGTTTGGTATCAGCGGATAGATAATTTTTTTCTCTTTAAAATGACGTCATTCATAAAATGGATTGCTTTGGAACTACTTTCTAAAGCATCAAATACACATCGTGATCTCTCGCGAGAAATTGAAAAATTCAAAATGGCGCCGCCCACTACGCATGCTACGCTAGTAAAGTGATCGCGTTGGTGTCATATTTTATGTATTTAATTTTGGTCTTTAAGTTGTTTCTTTGCGGAAAAAAAATACATGACTTGGAAGATACATTATTTGTCTTACCAAAGATTTTTTACAGTGCTTGATTTGACTCTCGTAGACACTTTTAAATGGTGAGTTACCAACCGATATTTTCACACACTAACAGATAGGAATAGCGAATCGCGAATTTGTGTTGATCTCCCTACTACTACCATACTGATGACTGACATTGACAAACACAAAAATGGTCCACGAAAGTTGAGAAGTCCTGGCTAGACCTACCCCATTCGCACTCCATAGAACCTTTCAATGTATTCCAACATCCTTTCTTGCGATGTAAGCAGCTGTACCTTCTGCTTTATGAATGTTTCCATGGTATAAGGAGCTGGGTATTTTCCTGTATGATATATTCGTTCAATCGAATCGACGAAGTATAGTATTGTAGACAACGAAAAAGCATCCATTGAATCCAAGTGTCTATCAAGAGCCCGTCTCCCTCAAGCGTGGCTGGCTCCCATAATATCGGTTCCCGGCCATTTTATATAGCGAAAAGTTTTTTCATTTCGTAGAGAAAAGTTTTTTCATTATGCGAAAAGTTTTTTCACTTCGTATAAAAAAAAGGGGGGCAAAAATAAAATTAAAAAGGGAGAAAAAGAAGAAAAAAAGGGGAAAAGAGAGAGAGAGAAAGAAAGAGAAAAAAGGAGAAAAGAAAAGGAAAAAATAGAGAGAAAGAGAAAAGAAGAAAAATTAAAATTAAATTAAAATAAATAAAAAATTAAAAATTTAAAAATTAAAAATTAAAAAAAAAAATTAAAAAATTAAAAAAATTAAAATAAAAAAATGTTAAAAAAAAATTTCAAATTTTATTTTTAAAAAAAATTAAAAAAATTTAAAAAAATTTAAAAAAATTTAAAAAAATTTTTTAAACAAAATTGGAAAAAAAAATTGAAAAAAAAACCCAGAAAAAAAATATATTGATGAAAAAAAGAAGAAAAAAGGGAAAAAAAAACAGTTTTTTCATTTTTTTTCCATTTTTTCTCATTTTTTTTTTTAGATCTTCATTTTTTTTATTTGTCGGTCATGGGACACCGTAACAAACATTAAACAAGCATGTAAATAAGTTTTTATTTTATTTGCCAAATTGTCATCTGGGACAATTATCATGAATGAATTTGACCAATTTTGACCTTGCTGCACATCTGTTAACATAATTTTTTGCCAACATCTGGCTCATTTGCTAGTGTTGCATTTGCATCACATTTATGAAAAAAAATTGAATATTTTTACTGTTTTATTTGACCCCTCTTGTATAAAGATTAAGATAGATATTACCAAGTCCAAGGATTGAAAATTGCAAAACAAGCAAACCGTAAATGGCAATTCTATTGTCTTTCAATGTTGGCATTGTGCTGTAAAACAACACAATATTGACTTTGTAATGCTGTTAACTGATAACTTCATATAAAGACTCAGACAAACTAGTATGAATTAAATTAACAAACCTAAAACATTGCTTCTTGCATCATTTTATTTTAAATAAAGTTGAAACCGTGTCGTAAAACTTGAGTGTGATAAAAATCCTAGCGCTAGGTTAACATTGTCTATTATATACTGCTCACAAAAAGTATCGGAACACTTAGAAATGATCCAATATATAACGGCTCGAAAGGGTATGCATTAATCGAAGCCAATAACCAAGTGCATAATTTTGTTCTGCGTATTTTGACACCTCGATCGTTGAGATATGATGTTGCGGAGCGGCGTTATTGTCATTTCAATGATCGTGGGTCCAGTTTCAAAAGTAACACTCATCCCTATTGAAAATCACAAATCTGATCATTCTAAACAGTAATGCAAACCTCTTTCTATAGGGGATGATTGTCACTTTTGAAACTGGACCCACGACCATTGAAATGGAAATAACTCCGCTCCGCAACATCGTATCTCATCGATCGAGGTGTCAAAATATGCAGAACAAAATTATGCACTTGGTTATTTGCTTCGATTGGTGCATACCCTTTTGAGCCGTTATATATTGGATCATTTTTAAGTGTTTCGATACTTTTTGTGAGCAGTTTAGATCCTTGTACATTAGAAATCTTGCAATTCTATTATGTTTAAATTGTTGTATTAATGTAGCAAACGGATACCATGAGTGTATTGTGAATTGTATATTATAATATTATCAAGTTGATTTTTCATATTCATGAATGAAGCACACTGGCACAAATACTTTGTTGACATTTATAAGTTCCGTACTTATTCATCACTAATGTATCAATGAATGACTATTTTATTAATGAACTGTATTATACATGTATATCTTTGTATCAAAGCCTTCAAGTGACCATATATACAATTTAATTTGTATCCATGTCAGACAAAACACAAAGGTTTTGTGTTGGAAGGGAGGGGGTAATTATCACCAAGCTGACTTAAAGACAATTGACTAATTGCATATATTAATTAACACACCTATTATAATAGTATATTAAAACCCATTTATTATGATGGACTATTTCAAGTTGTAAAGATGACTTTCATACAAAACATGTCACCTGAAGGGATTAGAGGCTGATCGGTTTGTCACGGACGGACGTTTGTGCAAAACATGAGCGAAAAACAGTTTGTAAAAAGTAACTACTGACATTTATTCAACTTTTTATGTTTAATGTTATAGAGAATCATCAACTTTATTGAAATACAAAAATAAAATAAGGTGTGGTTTGTTACTAAAAGACGGAAATGTTTGTGTCACGGACGGACTAGATAGAAATAGGGTTCTCTACCTTTTAGTGCTTCTATTTAATTTCTATCTAGTCAACTCCATATTCCCCAATGCTTTCCAGGTCAAATAGTAAGTGAGATACATGGTTTGAATATCTGATACACAGCATTTGAAAATATTTCTTATTTTTTACAGGGGTAGTAGGGTAACAAACTTTGTCACGGACGGATATTTTTGAGCGTCACGGACGGACACAAATGTTAACTACATAAAAAACTTTGAAATTGCCACTTATTTACACTTTAGTATGAAAAAATGGTATCAAATACTTACAAAATAGTAAGAAAAATGTTAAGTCATGAATTTTCAGTCTTAGTAATAAAAAGCAGTCAAGATATTAGTCTTTTTCCAACACTACGGACAAGATAGAAATAGGGTTCTCCGGACCTTTAGTACTTCTTCTTAATTTCTATTTAAACAATTCCACATTCCTCAAGCTTTCCAGGTCAAATAGTAAGTGAGATACATGGTTTGATACACAGCATTTGAAAACAGATTTATTTTTTACAGGTGAAGGGTAGACCTGTAACAAACTGTGTCACAGACGGAAATTTGTTAGCGTCCCGGACGGACACAGATGTTGAAGAACTTTGAAATTGCCACTTATTTACATGACAAAATGGTATCAAATACTTACAAAATAGTAAGAAAAATTGAATGTCATCATTTTTCAGTCTTAGTAATTAAAAAGGATCACAAGATACTAAAACCAGTGTGATGGTTATATTCAAAGGTTGCAGAATTTGGCACTTTGATAGCAGAGGGTGATCGGTTCAAGGTTCACATTGGTGTGAAAAAAAATCTTTTTGATATTGATATTGAAATGTACCTCGCAATATTGGACAACATCTTGGCTAACTGAAACTGTATTCGAAAAGACAACAAAATGTGGAAAAGTTTTCGGAACAGTCCATTATTGCCCAAGGGGTAGAAACAAGATGCGTCATGAACGGACATTCTTAGTAGAAGTTGACCTTGCCATATTTTATGTTAATGAAACATTTTCAATTTTTAATTAGATGGCACATTTATCCATTAAATAAGAAATATATATTAGAAAAAAAGTTCTGGGAAGTAATTACCCTGCCCTTGTGATAACTTTTTGATGCAGAGCTGTCCGTCCGTGACGCAAAAAAAGTTTTACAGTTTTACAACTTTTTTCAAGGAAAGAGAGAAAAAATAAAAACATAGTGAGCTATCTCCCCTATATACCCCTTTCTCATGTAGAAATGAAACTTAACAATGACGTCAATAAATAAGTTAAATCAGTGATTAAAAGTTGTCACGGACGGACACAAATTTTGTCACGGACGGACATTATTCAGTTCTGAGTACAAATGCCAAACTGAATCCTGCCCCTCTTACCATAAATGGCAAGAGATAGACCTGCTGCATCATGTAAATAGACTGTATGCTGTGATACAACTTTGTAAAACAATTTTGACTCTTCTTTGATAAATTTTGTTCGATTAATTGTGTAAAAGACTGTACCGTATGCTGTGATACAACTTTTTAAAACAATTTTGACCCTTCTTTGATAAGTTTTTGTTCAATTAATTGTGTAATTAAAGGTTAGTGATAATGGATACATGTAGGCATTCAACCGTGTTTTGAGTTTTTCAAAGTTTCATGAAGAAAAAGCCTGCAACTTTTGGTAGTGCAAAGCTTAAAATTAAATTTGTGCTAACATCTCCAATGATACTTTCTGATTTCAATGCTGTTACTTGCTTTTATTTTACATACATGTACACTTATTATATGGGGCAATTTTAAACAGTGTCTTTTAACTGATCTCATGCTACCCCTTTTATTTGCAAGCATTATTTCAGCATGTACAGGCAGTAAGGTTAACAAGCGCAAGCTATACTACAGATTCACCAAAGAAGATCTGCTGAGGGTTCACAAATGCGCAAATAAGCAAATGACTTCATTTGACTTCAAGTAATTTTACAGTGCACCTGGTGAGCATCATAACATGTGCTCACTGCTGTAGCAAACCTACTCATTTGCATAAAGGGCATACCTGTATGGACTAGTTCATGTAATGGTAAGATGGGTGGTATTCAGCTTTGCTTGTGTGCTCAGAACTGAACAGTAGCTAACAGTGTCCGTCCGTGACAAAATTTGTGTCCGTCCGTGACAACTTTTAATTAAAGATTTCACTAATTTATGCCTGCCCTAATTAATTAATACTCCTGCATGGGAAAGAATACATATAAGGGAGATACTTCACTATGTTTTTAATTTTTTACTTTGTCCTTGAAATTAGTTAAAAAACTTTTAAACTTTTTTTGTGTCACGGACGGACAGCAAAACATCAAAATGTTAACGCAAGTCTAGCGATATAACTTTTTTTCCAAATATTTATCTTATTTGATGGAAAAGTGTGTCAGCTATCAACATTACATCACAAAACTCTGAAAATGTTACATTAACATAAAAATATAGCATGATGAACTTGAACTAAAATGTCCGTCCGTGACGCATCTTGTTTCACCCCTTGGACAATAATGGACTGTTCCGCGAACGTACCGCATTTTAATTTGTTTTAAAATGCAGTTTCAGATAGCCTAGATATTGTCCAACATTGTGAGGTACCTATCAATATCAAAATCAGACATTTATTTTTTCATAACCATGTTAACCTTTAACCGATCAGCCTCATTATCCCCAGAAGGCCAAACAAGATTAAGGAACGATTTTTTTCTTCTTTTTAATTTTCACTTTTTTTTCTCTAATTTTAACCCTAACAGCCCCGTACCCCATGAAATCCCATTTCCCAGCCTGTCGGTTCCACCTGGCGCTGAGGTTTTTAGGTGAAATAATGGCCCCGGGCTACATAGCTTCCCCGTGGCTCAGTTGGTAGAGCCTTCGCCTGTCAACCGAGCGGTCGTGGGTTCAAACCCCGGGCGTGGCACCTCTTGCTGTGTGTGCTTTTTTGCTTGCAAAAAAAATTTAGTTGAAAAATCCACCGGGAGTGTTAGGGTTAAGTTAAAGAAGGAATGTTCTGACTATGAAGACTATTTCATAATAGGCTGGTTCCTGGGAAATGCATTGATATTTGTAAACAGTAATGTTATGTTCACCTGGTGTGGGTGGAGGGTTGTTTTGTTCTATTGTTTTAATCATCTTCTACTTCCATCTTGGGGTGGATAATCTATCTTAAACCTTTCCTAGAATTTATGGTAGTTAAACTTCTTAGAAAAGATCACATTGAGAGATGTGATTGGTCAAGCAAAATAAGTCACCACATGAAGTCAGTATGTTCCTATGTGACTTAGTGAAAATGTGGATTGTAAGCATGTAGATATAAGGTAGATGTATTGTAAAGTGAATTTAGTTAGTTAGATCTATAAGAGTTAAGATCTAGACAGTTATCTTTATACACTTCAAGTAACAACATGGGTTGATCCGTACACCTCTGCACTTAGACTTCTTGTTAATAAACTATGTAGCTGAAACATATAATGAACCATGTTATTGAACTTCTTATTATTATGAGCTAGTTCCCCTCACCAACTAATGCTTGGTGGCATCACAGAGACACACATACCCCTGGTGATAGTATACCCCTGGTGATAGTATACCCCTGGTGATAGTATACCCCTGGTGATAGTATATCCCTGGTGATAGTATACCCCTGGTGATAGTATACTCCTGGTGATAGTATACCCCTGGTGATAGTATACCCCTGGTGATAGTATACCCCTGGTGATAGTATACCCCTGGTGATAGTATACCCCTGGTGATAGTATACCCCTGGTGATAGTATACCCCTGGTGATAGTATACCCCTGGGGATAGTATACCCCTGGTGATAGTATACCCCTGGTGATAGTATACCCCTGGTGATAGTATACCCCTGGTGATAGTATACCCCTGGTGATAGTATACCCCTGGTGATAGTATACCCCTGGTGATAGTATACCCCTGGTGATAGTATACCCCTGGTGATAGTATACCCCTGGTGATAGTATACCCCTGGTTATAGTATACCCCTGGTGATAGTATACTCCTGGTGATAGTATACCCCTGGTGATAGTATACTCCTGGTGATAGTATACTAAGTCTCAGGTGCAACATGTTTGAGTTGCTCAAATATACCAGCATGTTATACTCACAATTATGATTAATTAATTGTCTTCTTCTTCTGGTTATGTTGCAGACAACAAGTGTGGGATGTAATGACTATTGTTAACCCTGGGATGTTACAGCAAAATAGGAGAAGACGCCTAAAGCGCCGTGCTTATTACTCAGAGGTTAGAGTGTTTTTTTATTATACAGGGTGTATAAAAAAAATGCAACACTTTTTGTCGCGAGCTCTCCGATTACGGCAAATCCCAAATCACTCTGAAATTTATATATTCTGTTAGGTGTACTTATTGGCTATCACATAGTCAAATTACAGCGATATAGATTATTGATTCGCTGAGATATCAAGGATACACGTAGACAAGTGCAAAACCCGTTTTACATCGCTTATCGTGTATGTCTGATTTTCTTGTCAGGTGAAAGCAAGACACGCTAATAACTCATTGTACTTTATAAATAACTGGAATCAAACTCATCATTCTGAGAAGAAAATGTGATGTTAAAGGTATCAAATGTCTGGCTATTTCAGTATCATATCAATATTAATTAGTTGATAGTTAATATTAAACACAACTTGAAAATTCAGATTACAAAGTCGGTTTGCAAATCCTCTCTCTTTTTCTCTCGTTAATGTCATAAATAAACAGTATGGCACATTATTCAAAAGATAAACAAATGGAATAGTCCAGTGAAGGTAGTAATTGTCTTGTATGAATCAGTCATTGTTAGTCTGTTGTGAATGGAAACGGGACATTATGGTGCTGCTCTACCCTCAAAATGCTGTCCTTGTTTTAAGATGCATCGATTATGAACTTTAATTTATGAAAGAACGTAGCGCCTACCATAGACATTATGTGGCGATCATAGCAATCGGTGGTTCTGAACTTAAAATGGGTGTTTGACGTATTCAAACGGTCGATTGATTATCAGATTACACGATTCAATGATTTTATGTACCACCTTACTCAAACAAAGGAAATTAAGATCAACCATTCCAGACATTAAGGTTACATAGTTATTAAACTGTTAACCCATAACACTAATCGGACAGGAAAATCCAAGTTTTTAGAACGAACGATGTAAAGCATGTTTTGCACTTCTCTACTTATACCTTTAATATTTCAGCGAATAAATAATCGATATCGTTGTAATTTGTTTATGTGATAGCCAATAAGTAGACCTAACAGAATATATAAGTTTTAGAGTGATTTGTATTTTACTGTGACCGTACAGCTCTCGACAAAAAGTGTTGCGTTCTTTTTGATACACGCTGTATGATCTTTTTTGATAAAATATTTGTCTGACTATTTCCATCATCACATTAAAATCTCAAATATTTGTTCAGTGATATTTTTGAAATCACTTACTATTAGATGATTTAATTAGTACCTCATTTGCATAGTTATTCTGATTGGTTAGTAGCAAAGAATTAACATGTACCTGAAACGAATGACCCATTTTTATGAAACTTGATTTTTGGTATTTTTTTTTATTTACTCACTACGAAGAAGAAAAAAATATTACTAGCTTCAGGAGTCACTACGAAGAAAAAAAATGTATTAGCTTCATGATAGTGCTACTTTAATTGAACACATTATTTCAAACCATATAAATTAAAATCTCCCTTATTTAATACTGCAGCGGTTAGTTGCATGAGTAAGTACAGTTAGGTGGTGCATCCATTAATTGATCTGTTGGCCATAAAGTTTAACAGCAATAACTCCTAAATAGGAGATAACAAAAGTTGATGTCAGTAAAAGCATAGAGGCATAGTGAAGGCCTATCATATTAATTATTATGGGCTAACTATATACAAAACAAATGGAAATAGATGGTTTATCATTAACAGACTTAAATTACTAAATGAACTACCTCAGTTAACTTTTCATTTGATTACTCCATTCAGGGATCCAACTTTGTCTGGCACATAGATCAGCATGACAAATTGAGACAATATGGTATGAGAATTCACGCATGTGTAGATGGATTTTCTAGAAAAGTATTGTGGCTGGAAGCCTCAACTAAACTAAGTAGTGATATCGTTGGAAGGTATTATTACAAGTGTGTTAAGGAAGGAAATGGTATGTAGAGTTCAAAAATTGTTTCAATTTAGGCCAAACAAAGAAGAAGGTCTGTCTCAGAAACATTGTGCAAAAAAGCTAAGTGCTGTGCTTTTTTTTTCTTCTTTTTTTCTTTCTTTAGAAAATAGGCTATGGTTTTTTTTGCTTTTTTTGCTTTTTTTTTTTTTTTTTGCTTATCCAAGCTTACGGAGAACTTTTTTAAACTTTTTTAAAAAAAAAATAAAATAAAAAAATAAAATAAAATAAATAAATAGCCCCCAGCGCATAGACCTACGCGCCGCCGTAGCTCATTTCACATACCAATGCGGGCAGGCTTCTGAGACAGACCTTCTCCATTGTTTGGCCTTAGTGACAATTTATTTTGTATTGCAGCTTTTTCATGACATTGCATCGTTTTAGATTTCTTAACCTCTGTTACATTACACATTTTGAAGATAATTATTCGGAACAAAAATCATGAACATCCTTGTATCATGTTTTTTGTTGTTGGAAACTCAAGGCTCAAAGATGGGTTGCATGAAAATTAGATAGTCTGAGTCAGCCACTTTAAACCAACCATAGTGGTTGATAATACATACTATACTGCTCCATAGGGGAATAGATAATTTGCTGAACAAGTTCATGCAGCTATATAAACAAGCGCACATCAACTAATTAACAACCAGTTTCGTGCACTTTGATTGCGCTGAACTTCCAGTGTTCTTATATATTAAAACTAAAAGTACTCAGCATTGTGCCATCGATTAATTTATTTATTACTCCATCATTTTTTCAGCTCTTGTATTATTGTGCTGTTTTCGAATACATAGATAAAAGTTTTATTTTTTATAGCTACTGTCATTTTGAATAGGCCAAAATAGAGCAACAATTGGTCAGAAACTAAAATGCATTTTTAGGTCAGATGTTGTAAAGTGTTTATACCTGGCTTGAATTTTATTTTTTCTTCCTTCGACAGGCATGGTTATTTTCTTTCCTTTAACGCTAACTCCCGCGGCTATGTTTTTGCGTGTATCGGGGAGGGGAAAAAGTATGATTTGTTTAACCCGGAAAATCACTGAGCACCCCCCGGGATTCGATCCCGGGACCATCCGCACCAAAGTCTGTGCCCCTATCGACTGAGCTAACTCCCCAGCGCATATGCGGGCACCAACTTTGTGCCCACATATACCTGCGGTAGATACGTCATCGAGCCAATGCAGCAGCATGTGCGTGGAGATGACTGAATTTGGATGATTTAGAATGATGCAGTGGGGTTAGGGTTATGGAACATTGAAAAATGGTGTGTTTTAACCCTAACTCCCGCGGCTATGTTTTTTGCATGTATCGGAGGGAGGGGGAAAAAGTATGATTTTGTTTACACCAAAAATCACCGAGCACCCGGAACCATCCACACCAAAGTCTGTGCCCTAATCCCGGGACCATCACACCAAAGCCTGTGCCCCTATCAACTGAGCTAACTCTTCAGCGCATATATGCTGGCAACAACTTCGTGCCCACATATGCCTGTGGTAGGTGACGTCATCGAGCCAGCGTAGCAGCACATGCATTTTATTTTGGATGGTTTTGAATGATGCAATGGGGTTAGGGTTAATAGAAAGATAAAAGAACCTCATGCTGAGAAAAAACTGACACCTGAAATTAAGGATAATGCTATTTTAGCCTAACTTGACACCATCAGAAACCCTTTTTGTACAAGATTTTCCCCATAAAATTCAGGACAGTATTTTGCATACTTTCACACAGTGACAGCACAACATCATCTCATTCAACAAATGGTGTACTGGTAGATAATCCTGGTATGAAATCAGGCCAACCATGAGACATAATTTGGCAACCCAAACATTATTAATTTGCTCAGTAAACATGCATGGATAGTAATGCACCTTGATCGATGGCTTGTATCTCAAAAAATCACCTTGATCGATGGCTTGTATCTCAAAAAATCACCTTGATCGATGGCTTGTATCTCAAAAAATCACCTTGATCGATGGCTTGTATCTCAAAAAACCACCTTGATCGATGGCTTGTATCTAAAAAAATCACCTTGATCGATGGCTTGTATCTCAAAAAATCACCTTGATCGATGGCTTGTATCTCAAAAAATTACCTTGATCGATGGCTTGTATCTCAAAAAATTACCCCGATTGACGGCTATTGTATCTCAAAAAATCACCTTAATCAATGGCTTGTATTTTTATGTTGGCCCCTTTCAAGGCTGCAATGGACATAATGATGCCCAAAATATGTATTATAATTTATAACCGTTACAACCACGACAGTGGACCGCATCGTCAGAAGTCAGAAGTGTGAAGGGAGTGAAAACATACATCATTGGTTTTGCATTTTTGTTAATAGTATAGTGTGTCTTTTTTCATTAATTTATTGTAAATTATCAATCAGTAAGATGGCATGGTATTTTTTTCGTCACAACTAATGTGACGGGCTGTGAAATTAAGTAATTTCCTGGTTGTACTTGCAGTTATTCCATCCAAGATCCGATCGGACCATGGCACAGAAAATGCAACTGCTGCGCAAATGCATATCTTCTTGAGGCGAAATGGAACAGATCGTTACAGATTTGACAAATCCTATCAGTATGGTTCATCAGTATATAACCAGGTGAGTAGATGAACATTGCTTTTAGGAGATTTGGATGGGTAGATTTAGACAATAGTTAAAGATGACTTTATATATAGAAGATAAGTATGAGATGCCTGTGTGATAGACTATAATATAGCAGGACTTTTCAACCTGCAGCCCACAAAAGAAACCATAAGAATAGCTGTAATATATTTGGTTGACATATAAGATATAATTACATAAAATGTACCATATCTCAACATAGTAATTTGGAACGCCTTTTTTTAAAAATTCTCAACTTAAATAGGTACTCATGTCCTATACTGCAGCCAATAATATTCTAGACTCCCCGAGTCAGAAAAGATAAATACCCTTTATTTGGTCCACTGTGGAAAAGACTCACAATTATAGTTATAATTACGTTTGGTGCCAAAAACATATATCCTAAAAAAGAAGCTGACTTTGGATGATTTAGAATGATGCAGTGGGGTTAGGGTTATGGAACATTGAAAAATGGTGTGTTTTAACCCCCGCGGCTATGTTATTGTATGTATCAGAGGGAGGGGGAAAAAGTATGATTTTGTTTACACCAAAAATCACCGAGCACCCCGGAACCATCCGCACCAAAGTCCTATACTGCAGCCAATAATATTCTAGACTCCCTGAGTCAGAAAAGATAAATACCCTTTATTTGGTCCACTGTGGAAAAGACCCACAATTATAGTTATAATTACGTTTGGTGCCAAAAACATATATCCTAAAAAAGAAGCAAAGGCCCAATCATGAGAGAGTGACAAGAGAACAGAAAACAGAAACAGAGGAAACACAAGGAGGCAAAAAGTGTGTAGGCATTAACACCACAAATGTTCAATACAATCAAAATAGCAAGAACAAGAACTACATTGGGGGGGGGGGTACCGCGCCATTTTGTCCCGAAGCAATGGTTATGACGTCAGTGTGTAGATCATTTTAAATTTCGAATGTTCTAAAATGGATGTATTTCTAACCAATTCGATAAAGAAAAACGATCAACACACCTCAGAATTGCCAAAAAAATGCTTTAAACAAGTCCCCTTTCGTGCCTTTGAACAGAGTGTCTGCCAGGAATGTATAATTACACAGCGCATTGACCCATGCATGTTCACTGTGTTGTCGTACTGACAAGGAGTATAATAGGAGGGGGACACTTAGCTCATTTGCATATTTCTTCATTCATATGATTAACCCCGCGAACCCTGTCAAAGGTCGTCGCAGATAACGCCCTCTGGAGAACAGGGCTATATGCAATGGCTGCCATTTGTTAGATTGTGTTTTCACAAGGGCACATCTTTAAAGCGCCCTTAATACACTCGTCCAAAGAAGTTCCTTGCCACTTTAGTAAAGTCCAAATATTTCAAATTTATATTTAATAGAATATATATAATTGTATATCAAAATAAGCAGAAAGTAATCCTCTAACAGCTTAACATGGAATTTAGACATGATCACTCATGCATGGCAGATCCCATTCACTTGACAATGGCAAGGTCTGTGGAAGAAGATTGCAAAAAATTGGATAATCCCTCCATTCAAATGTTAATGTGAATGATTGAACACAATATGAACCTTACCATTGCTTAATGAATGTGCTCAGCCATGCATGAAGTAAATCTTAATTTCATACAGACATGATAGAGAATATTGTCTGCAATTGTTTAATTTATATTAAATATTTATGTGAAATATTTTAACTTCAATATTTGAACTTCAATGAGTGGCAAGGAACTTCTTTGGACGAGTGTATATAACATGTGGCAGCTATTGTAGATAGCCCTTTGTTGCACTAAATCCTCGTATTGCTCTCTAACGACGGCCAAATAGACTATCCCATATATTTGAAAGTTGATTATCTCAAAATACACTTCTAGAGCTCATTCCATTGTTCATTATCCATTGTTGTTAATGTTGATTATATCTACGAATGCACTGCCGGAAGTCTCAATCGTGCAAGGTCAACATAATCGCTTCACTTTCTAATGTTGACCCATGCATTATCTAAAAGTATTGTCATATAATGCACATTGCGAGGGGCAACCGATTATGTTGACATTGCACGATTGAGACTTCCGGTAGTGCTTTCGAAGATATCGACGTTAACAAACAATGGACATTGATATGACCAATAAAGCTGTGGAAATAGAAACAACGATTCATATAGTTAAGGAGTTAACAGGTTAAGATTGATGAATACTAAGGATTAATGCACCAGTTTACTGTTGTCAAGTTGTCAAGTAGTAGTTTACAGGTAGTCGTTCAATTGCATTTTAATTGGTTAACTTATACGATTAAATTGCACTATGAATGATCATGGCATCTAACACCTCAATGGAATGACAGATTATCAATCCCTTTTACAAAATCTTATAAATGACAATGATACGATGTTTTGTGTTCTGTATAATTGTATTTCACACGATTTAAACATAGTACATCAAACTCGAACCATGTTATTTAAATACATTAGTTAGGCCAAGTGAAAAACAGAGTAGTTTATCGTCCCCTGCGCATCCCTTTTCATGAATTATGTAATGTAGGCCTATCTTTATTTTCGTTATTTCTACCATAAATGTTTTCAAAAATATTTAAACAGCTGACAGCTTGGCAATAGATTTACGTTTAAATCCAATGAGCATTTTAAAGCAGGTTTTGTGTTAACCAATCGCCCAAAACTATGAAATAAAAAGATTTTACAAAGGCCTTGTCCTCCTCAAGTTACACAACCAATCAGGCAATACCATGGTGATTTTGCATTTTGTTTTTGTTTTTTTGTTACAAAAGTGCCCCCATCCTCCTTATTTTCAAAAGATAGGATGAGAAACTAGTTTTTTTTTATTTGGCCTTATACCATGAGAAAGACATATCTTTATATTAATTCACAAACTGTGCCTAAATTATCGTCATCTTAAAATTCTTAATTGTAACATTTTGAAACAAACATGTATTTTATAAACCATCAAAGCAAATGGTATAGGAGCAGTCCCGCAAGCACAATGCTAGACGAATAATTATCGATCCAAAATCATGTAGTGATACAGGGTGTATAAAAAAAATAGGACTTTTTCATGGCGCTTTTTTTTAAAACTTTTTCAAAACCACTGGACCATGCCAACTCACCGTCGGTGCAAATCTTCTGAAAATCTGAAAAAACACTTTTCACGCGGCTATTTGTTTTACCTTGTACAAAACAAAATTTTCAGAAACCTTTCCCAACTTTCAAGGTCTATCTCAAGGATTACAGAACTAATACTAGGCATGTTTGTACTTATTTCAATACATTTCTCATGGTGATTCCATATATGGTGATGAAATTCAATAATTTTGACATTTTTGAAATATTTTGTGAACTTTTGGAATGTCGTCTGCAGACGCCTGCCGCGTGGAAAGTGTTAAACATACAAACCAAAAAATTACATGGTTTACATTTGAATACTTTGCATTCAATAATATTGTAAATCATCTATCTATAAACAATAGCAAATATTAGTTTGGTATTCCCCTTAATTCTGGCATAATAGCTACATAATTCATTAATTTGATGCATGAATATTTCTGTGCAATGTTCAATTTTGCTTATTGGTCTCATGAGAAAGCCTCAGCATGTAGGAAAGTTCTGGTAGGAAACATGTCAGTAGTTTGTTTATACCACCAATCATTGACAGAGAAGGACATTTATACTTGTGGGATTTGTAAAGTCAACTTCAATTTTTACCATACGCATGATACAAAAATTCAGCATGAGAAGAATGCAAATAATTTCCCTTTTAGCCTATTTAAATATGTAATCTTCCCTGTCACCGTTAGTCTACTTTATTGTGTGAATTACCATTGATACATACTACCAAATTAGGTTGACTTGCCTAGTTAGTCACATTTTCCGTAATTGATGGATTTCCCCCTTTTTTCAGGATTTTAACTTTATAAGTTGTACTTGACAATGAAATCAAATTGGTCATGGTTCAGTGGTTTCAATAAGGATTAAATTAATCCTTGCTGAAAGAGAGTCCTGGTTTTTGTTATACACCATGCATATTCAAATTACATTCCTTTACATTACACATAAACAGTTACAGACTATACTGATTTCCATCTGACACTAACATTATAGTAGTATGCAGCAATGTTAAATGTGGCTATATTTAATACTCAGCCATAATCAAGTTTCTTTATTAAAATGGTGTGCGTGTGCATTTAATTATGGATCTACTTTATCAGTATTATTACCTTTTAGTTATATGAAAGGTGAAATTGTGGAAAGTGTACTTCTGCTGAAGAGGTACTTGCCCTCCTTGCTGCTGCGGAATAACAAAGTTCTGTGGTTGTGGCTAAGCTGCTCTTGGATTCTCTTGTATGTTGGTAATGGTCATTGATGTGACTTTGGTTCCTGAATTTTAGGTCTTGCTGATGCCGATGACATGGAACTATGCTGTAGATTGTGTTGCTTAAATGCGGTTTTCAAACGTTTGTCGAGCCTGAAATGGAAATATTTGTGCTATTAAACCCCATATCTTATGACAATTGTGGAATATTTCGTTAAATTTGAATACAAAATGACACCGGTTCGTTAATGATTTACAAAGTTGATCTTTGTAATTTTGAGAGAAAAATTAAAGACACTAGTTTAAATGAACATAAAGTTAAATGTTTTTGTAAGAGGTAGCATTTATTAGCCGTGTCAAGTAAATTAATTTACCTTTTTCCTTTTTCAAGTATTAACTAAACACAACGCTAATAGTAAGAAATCTATCACAGTGAAATTATTGTGTCAATATATTAATCTAGCATTCTAAATACCCCCCCCCCCAAAAAAAAAACCCACCCCGCACCCATCAACTAACCAATACACAAACATTAATATACTAACAAACACCAAAAAACAAAAATCCAAAAAAACAAACAATCAAACGATTACATTCATGCTCACCTTGAATTACATTACATTGGACATATTGGCTTTCTGTTTGGTGCTTGTATTAACCTTATACTGATCGGAGTTACTGCGATAACCACCAACTTCTTTAATGATCTTCTCTGGATGGTACATCGCCTCGGAAGCATTCTTGTAAACATTCCTGTGATGGTTTCTCCTCAAACTGTGTACGGTATAGTAGCCTGACTAGCCAGCGTCAGCACACAACTTCTCTGTCACGTTGGCGATGGTATCTCCCCAACAGGTCTCTTACTCCCCAACAGGTCTCTCGATAATGTTGTTTTTAACTTTACTACAGTTCGATCTAAAAGCGCATGAGTACTTGTTTTTTACACAAACCTATACTTAATGGATTACATCCGTAAGCCCTACTTAACATGCTTAATACCAGTTTTATCCGTGGTCATGCATATCCAACTTCTAATTCAAGTTTGTCGATATGTTTTCCACTCGGTCATTGATCCCAGTTTTGACAGCTCTAAATCGTATACAGACTAATTGAAACCCTTCCATGCGTATTCAGCACTATCTTATGCTACACATCATAAGCGGTGTTTCTAACATACGGAAATGTAACTAATATTTTCGTTGCAAATGATGTTTTTTAATCTCAATTTTAACATTTTAGAGCAGGTTCTGGTACGCGTCGCGAAGTTTATGATAGATAATTGATTCGCAAACAGTGCATTCATCTTGATAATCGCTCGAGGCCTTGCATGAGTGCACCAGCCCTCGAGCGCCGATAGCTCATCAATTATCCTTATCATAGCATTCTAGCGCTCAACCCTAGATGTACTATAAGGATTTAGGGTTTTAGCATTTTTAGTAAATGTAAATTTAGATATCGATATAAATAGGGAGGGGTTTGTTGTAAGCATTTAGTCTAGGATTGAATTAGGCCAGGGTTTGAAAATTACTAGTCTATATAGGATTTGATTTTAAGGGTTTTAATTAGGGTGAGGATATTAAGGGTTGATTTAGGGCTATATCTTGCTAGATGTCCCCTACGGAATAAACCATGTGTCCTTGTGTACTACTACTATGCCACGAATCGTCAGAATTACTTCAGCACTTTTTGAAACCGCCAATGCGCGCATCTAGTTAATGAGCGTGTGGGCAGGGACATTATGACCCATAGATATGATCGCGACCAATCGGATTACAGAGGCTGCAACGCCTCGAACTGCTCAAAGATAAAGCTGTTGTGATGCTGTTCTACAACGCACAACACACTTCTCTGTTTACGCTGTTACACAATTGTCACAGAAAAAAGGGCTAAAGTATTCTGACAACAACTATAGTTAAAAGCATGCACAGTTTGGTTACGGGACAGCTATTTGGCCATCACAAGACAGTGATGTACCTGCGTATTCTACAAATTGCAGCATCGTACGCGCTGGCGTATACCCATGAGTGTTGAACGACAGAAGATACATACTTGTAGCCTAGGCCCTAAGCGTGCATAAAATCTGTACCCGTTAAGTTACGTCACTGTCCAGAGGAAGCCAAATAGAGTATAGCAAGGCATAATTGCCATTTAGGGTATCATTATTAGAATTATTATTGGGAATTATAGAGCATGTGTTGTCCAGTGGAACAGCACAGGATTCTAATAAGGTTGTGAGTTCTATCTCGCTGTGGCCAATGTGTTTGTATCCTTGGGCAAGATACTTAGTCTCAATTGCCTCGTCGACCCAAGCAAAATTGGGAAGCTGTTTAGGGATATTCTAAGTGCTGATACATAGTCGGCAGCCAGGTAAATTTATTGTATTTTATGTTTGGAGAGAAATTGCCTAAATATTAATTAATGTACACAAGCCTTTTGTTAATTATAAGCTTGTCTTGACCAGGAGCTACTTTTTACTATTTAGACAAAAAATGGCTCCTGGTCCTATACTTTACTGTGCAAAAAGCACCACCAGGAGCCAAAACTTAGCAACCAGGGGGTAGACTCCTGGGTGTGACCGCTTAACAAAAGGCTTGAATTCATGCACTACACATTATACTGATGTTGATGTGAATAATGCCACAACCCCTAAGATGGAGCATTGTGAGAAAATCAGCATCCGTGCAAGTGCATTGATTTTTCTTGAGATATAAGACATAGCCCGGAGCACTGGGAGTTGTAAAATATTTAGTCACGTGTTATATTGGTGGGCATGTAAAAAGGGTCGCAAGGTGTTACATGTTTCCGAATGGATTCGTCATTAGAATCTTACATTGTATACTGAATTAAAGACAACGATGGAGAGAATGAGACTAAATAAAAACAATATACTATACTCCATTTGGCTTCCTCTGGACAGTGACTTAACAGGAGCAGCTTTTATGCACGTGTGTGTAGCTTCCTCCTTTCAACGATTGTGTGTATGCCTGTGCCACGAAGTAGGAGCTCGCGTTATCTATAACATATACTCTGCAAAGTTGCAAAATGCAATATCTAACAGAGGAATATACATAATGGCGACAATTGAAAGTAGACATTAGAAACACATCATAATCTTAACTACAACTACAACTACACATGTTATGAGCAATATATTTTACTTTTTGAATACAGTGCTTGAAAATGTCCAGAGATTTGGCATTGTACATTGAAGGTGTCAGTAATTCCAGTCCTTAATTGTGCGGGGATAGAAGCTGAACTTATATGAGTCGGTACGAGTTGGAACGACACTAAATCTGAATTTTATATAGGATTGCTAATCTGTTATTTTTTTGTCTTTGTTCTAAGGATTGAGGGCCACTGCAGGTCTTGTAAGATATTTGTTACCGTGCCCTCTGTTATTTTGTGGTTATTGGTTACAAATCAGGCTGCTCTGCACTGTACTGCTTCTAGACGTGATATGCCGCATGCATTATGGGGGTCCCATACAGCGCAGGCAAACTCAAGGTGCGGTCTCACAAGTGCGAAGTACATTTGGTGTTTCACGTACTTCGCACACCTCCAAAGATTCCTGCGGATAAACCAAAGGGAATTATTAGCTTTTACAGTGACATTATGAATGTGATGTGACCATTTCAGATTATTGCTGAGTTCGACTCCCAGATATGGATAATGGGATACATTTTTTCAAGGATATCATTATGCATTTTATAAACATACTCAGTAGGAGCTCTCTTGGTGGTGACACGTAGGGTTTTGCATTTACGAGTATTAAATGACATCTGCCATTTAGACGACCATTCTACTAGAGAGTTAAGATCTTTCTGTAATGATTGTGAATCATCCTGAGATGAAATTGATCTGTATAATAGACAGTCGTCTGCAAACAAACGTATTTTGGTTGAACTATCTAGATTATCTGAAATATCATTTATATAAATTAAGAACATGAGAGGCCCTAACACTGTCCCTTGAGGAACACCTGATTTTACAGGAGACGGTTCTGAGCATTTCCCATCAACAACGACCTGCTGTGTTCGGGATGTCAACCATTTTGTGATCCAGGTTAAGATGTTGCCACGTATTCCATAGAAATCTAGTTTCTGAATGAGTCGGTGATGGGGAACCGTATCGAACGCTTTTTGGAAGTATAGTATTAGTACATCTGTTTGGAGTTTGTTATCAAGATTACGGGAAAGATCTTCGACTGTAATTATGAGTTGAGATTCGCAAGAGTGCTGAGCCCTAAAACCATGTTGAAATGATGAAAGTGCATTGTGATTTTCAAGGTGTGACATAATATGTCGAAATAAAACATGTTCAAATAGCTTACACGTTACAGACGTCAATGGCACGGGCCTATAGTTGGCGGGAATACTCTTATCACCTTTTTTAAATATGGCTGTAATATTTGCGGTGAGCCAGTCAGTTGGAATATCTCCCATGTCGAGCCACTGCTGAAAAATATGTGTTATAATTGGAGCAAGCTCCATACTAAGATATTTCAAGATGGTAGAAGGTACGCCATCTGGGCCACTAGCTTTTTTGGGGTCGATATTACTCAAGAGCTTTTCAACACCCTCAGGATTGATAATTGCATTTTTTTCTTGTACGTGGAGTGCAAACCCGAGCTTGTTGTTTGGTGTTCTTGGTTTCGTCGGCTTTTACACACATTTATCAACCGGAAGATAGGGGACCGTTCATTATTTATGGTGGAGGGGGGTTGGGTAAACTATAGGGGGGGGGGGGAGGTCATGTAACTTTCAAATGTTGAAATAGGGGGGTTATGTAACTTTTTATTCTTGAACAGGGGGGGTTGTGTAAATTTGTTTAAATTATAAAGATGGTACGTGGTGATTGGAGTGATTTTAGAGGCTATTTTGGAGTGTAAATGCCATTTTTTTCTGCGCTTCGCGCATATTTTCTTAAAACCTATCGACTTCAAAACGTTTACTATGAGACGACTTCTGGACAGCAAATCGACGATATGGTGAAAAAACATCTATATAATCATCAACGGTCGAGACATTAGAGCCACAGGGTGTATAATGTTACAAAATCCAATTTCATGATTTAAAAATGTGATTTATTGCATGCTTTTCACCTCATCTCTGCTTTGCACCAATGCTCACAAAAGTAGAACATTTCACTGGATTATACGTTTCTGCTCAGAATGTTCTAACTTATTCGGGTTATAAAGACTCACAAAATCACCCAAAATGTATAAATATGAAAAAAATCAAACTCACTACGCTCGCCATTACTAATTTCACACAATAAAAAGAGGGGGCATCATAAAATTATTGGCTGTCAGATAGGGCACAAAAAAAATTTGCCAACGTATCCATGAACAAAATTGCAAAGGTAAAGACAGCCCCTTAAGTATGTGACAAGTTGATTTTTTTTCGGGGAGGGGGGCTACTGGTTAGCAGGGGGGTCATGTAATTTTCAGTTTCAGCTGAAGGGGGGGGGGTTAGGTAATTTTAACATACAAGTCTCGAATTTGTCCCAACCGCCCTCCACCATAAATAATGAACGGTCCCTAGGTAAAAATAGTGTTGAAATATAAAAAAAATCTTTAAAATAAGGTTCTTAAAAACTTTTTTTCAGAATTTTGACCCGGCCGGATGAGGGTAACACAACTCTTTTTTTTGCCTTAAATAAGTTAACTGGCATGTTTGGGATGGTTTGAAAAATGATAATTTGTGCCCTCCTCTATCATAAATCATAAAGATTGTTTCATAATATTATTAAGATCAGCGATGGTAATTGAATTGGTTTCTGACATCCCACACTTCAACACAATGTATCTCAAAAAGTTAAGGTGCATGGTACACATCAAATCATACTTGGGTAAGGTACAGCTTGACTTATGTATGTAGGCCAAGTTTGTTGGCTCGATTCCATCACCAGTAAATTGTATGTGCCTGTACTGACACTGGCTGGATACCTGTCAAATTATACCTTTTATAGAATATACCTTTGATCAATAAGAAATATTTTGTTTCGACTTGGGAAGCGTTCATTATTTCTACCAGAGGGGGCCGGTAGCTGGAAGAAAGTAACAACCAAAAAAACACATGACCTAGTAGATACTAAAAATAAAAAGTTATGACCCTCCTCTGGAATGTAGAAAAAAGTTATGATGCCCCTCCCCCTTCTTTGTTTTACACACACAAAGGCCTACAAATACAACAAGGCGGTTCTCGAACGATGCATCTCGCCTGTTCATCAAAAGTGAATAGAAAGAAATTATGAGACTTATGAAAAACCATAGCATTGTAAGTGATCAAGTGTGAGTGAAGGTTATGTGGGTAATAGGTGTATGTGCTTATTGTACAACTATTTATATATATATGGGTGATGACAAAGTGGTGTTTGAATAAAGGAAAAGGTTGGATGCAGTGTTTTATTGCACCCTTGATCTAGTTGTTTCTATTGCAAAAACATTTATTGATATGGTCACACGTTATGAGCTCGCCTCCCAATAGGGTGGTGCTGTGACACTTTTAGTTTCATGCTGTCATATTCCTTAAATATTTTTAAACCCACAAAAGCTATCTGAACAAATTTGGTATAATTTTAAAGCCCTAATAACAAGCTATCTGCCTGCAACATGGCATTGGTATAGCTAATATTTGGTTTCCTCATGCAATTTCCCTTCAGAAAATGTATACTTTTACAAAATAAATGTGTAAAGTTGAAATCATGTCGCGAAAGCCAAAATCCGTGTGTAACACAAATGGAGGCGAGCTTCGAACGTGTGACCATATACATTATACATATTTATAAAGTGGTTGTATATGTGTACAGTTGCAGTGAAAGGGTACAGTTATTGTGTAAATAAGTAGCACCGACTTAATGATGGTTTTTGAATGCTTGAAAAAGACACTTTTGTGTAAGCATTTACTGTGCTGTCAAAAAGCTTATGCAAAAGTGTTACGTGAAGTCTGATCTCTGTGGTAAGTTAATAGTTTTATTTTGCAAAATATGGGTTAATCATGTGGGATCCAGGCCCAAACAAATAGTTTGAGCAAGTTTAACAGGGTATTTTTTTAATGTTCGTACATGTTTCTGCACATAAAGGCCAAACAAATGAAATACTTTGTCTCAGTGGCCCGCACGCATTGCTTTTAAAATTGGATTTCACTCGTAGCACTACTACGCGCTCAGCAGCCTTTTTTCTTTTCGATTTAAAAAACCCAATCTAGTACGTTTCGGTGATACTCGGCAACCTTGTAACTGAAAACACACACATTCAACTAACTTTGTGAAGTTAAGAGATAAAGAGAACACAAGCATATAATGTGCATTGTTCATATCTGATTACTTTTATTAAAAAGACAAAAGCATGAAGATTGATTATATTTTGATTTAAAAAAATTTTAAAAAAAGTTGATAGTTCTATCACTATGCTCGGGGACAAACAATTAACTTGGGTTGTGCAGCAAAAAGGTTCACCAAAGACAAACGAAAAATGTGATTCATTTTTTCACATCAAGTTAGGAACAAATATATCATTCTTGCAACGCTTACAAAAATTTCATTTCGTAACTCATGTGCACATTGCTCATAACAATTAAAACGTATTGTAGAGTACACACGGTTTATTCCGTCCGTACAGGACATCTATAGTTCGGTCAGTTCCAAATTGGCAAAACCTGTTACAGCAGTGAATGAATTCAGAAGAGCGTCGCACACAAAACACTTTGGTGGAATGGTGGAATGGAATGGTGGAATATGGCACGCAATGTCGCAGTGCTATTGTATGCGGGACTTAAAGGCATATTATGTGATCTTTACCAGGGGGCGCCCTCTACCCATGAATTTTGTTAGAAAGTAGATTTTCTTGCAGATTTACATTTCTGATAATAAATCATGAATATATTCTGAGTTACGGAGTGATACGATTTCTAATTACTTCAAAAATCATATTGGGTTGTGCAGCAAAAAGATGATGAAATAAACAAATCGAGCAATTAATTAATGTATACGGCGATAACACGTCTCTTACAACTGCAACCGCTGTGGCGTGCATGCAGGATCCCATTGATTATAATCGGTGACGGCGAACACATGTTCGATTCCCATTTTTTGCATGTCTTAGGCTTTTTTTTTATTCAAAAAAAAGAAAAAAAGTTTGTAGTTGTGATATCAATGCCTAAATATTACGAGGGTCATTCAATAGAAAATGATCATGGTATGGGATGCACGAGCGATTCTATTGAGGGATAGTGTGATCAATACAAAGTATGAACCTTTGTCTTTCAAACAATATAGTTTTGGAGTTCTAAGTGTGAACTATGACGTCATAGCATTGTCTCAAAGTAAGTACACTTGGGACACTGCTAATCAGTTATTTGGCGGGAAATTTGAATTGTTTGTGTGAAACATGTGATATGAAAATTACATAACATGACACTAGAAACAGGTAAATCCCAATTTTTTTCGCGTAAGTATGATAAAAAAGACAATAACTTTAATCCCTGTGTAAATTGATATATGTAGTATAAGAGGAAAAAGTAAGGAAAGGCAATTGAATAAAAAGTATACAAATATCAGTATTTCAAATAGCCAATTTCATTGAAAAATGCCCAGTCAGTGAATCACTAATATTGCGGAAAATCAAACAATTTAGGAAAAATCCAAGCAATTAACCAGTTTGGGAGATCCCGTATGATAGTTAACTAATTATCTGAACTCATTCGCATAAAACCTGCAGAAAATATGCGCATGCGCAGATGGCAGATCATTTTGAACAGGGCCAAAAATGGCTAAAATCATGAAATTTACCAGATAAAAGCTTACTGTGCCTATAAATTCTAATCAAAAATAATGAAAAATGCTTAAATCAATGTGTATAAATATTGTGATAGTCAAAATGAAGATATACATGAATGTATCAATCAAATATGGCTGCCACAACCTCTCTTATTACTGCTATCTTTAGAGCTACTTGATATGTATTGTTAAAGTAATTGTCACATAATTTCAATGGTTTGAGGAAATTTTATGAACAGCTCCTCTTGAAATCCCCACTATTATTGTTTTACATCCCACACCAATTTACTAAGTTATAATCCCTCCATTGTTCTTTATCCTTTGTTGTATTCTAAGGTATATTATTGCGGATTTTGCTAAATAAAAGCGCATTTGAGATGGTCCCTTCTTCTTTGTAATAAGGAATTCAGATCTAAAAAGAGTGTCATACAAAGATAAGTTTGTGTTCTAACTATGTGCCAAGTGTTATCTGTTTTTATGCTTGCATTGCCGAGATATACGCAAATGTATCAATCAACCCATATTCAACATATTACATATCCAGCCAAATAATTGACAGATTTCAGTCAGTGTCTGAAACCTATTGTGTTTATGTTAATGACGTTACATAACCAAAGGTATCTAACAATCCAAAAGTGTATTGTTTGAAAGACAAAGGTTCATACTTTGTATTGATCACATTATCCCTCAATGGAATCACTCATACATCCCATACCATGATCACTTTCATTATTTATTGAATGACCCTCGTATATACATTTTACTATAACTTATTTTTATTGCTTGGAATATATTACGCCACTGCAATAAACCTGTTATCATGGTTATTGTTAATAGTAATACATAATCCAATTAGTATTAATTATTTCATCATTTTCACTGTAGGCCTCTGATCAAGACTCGTTACTGTAATAAAATACATTGGTTAATTCAGGTTATTAATATCTTAAATAGTTTCTTTGTTAATTATACAACTTTATTTTTTCTGATTTTTTGATCTCCTAGTGTACTTTCGTGACAGGAGTATACAAAATTTAATAATTAATTTTATTGAAGACAATTGTCCTCAGCTAGTTGGCAGAAAGTACAAAATATTTAATGAGATATTTTAATTAACTTATCTAAATAGGCCTATGCATTCATATAGTCATCTGGACAATCACTGTGCTTACACATTTAAAAAAAAAAAAAAAACCAACGAATGTTAAAGGTATTGGGTCAAAGAATTTACAAATGAATGAGTTGATTAACTAATTATTGTATTAACTAAATATTTGTCTTTATATTAAGGTCCATCATTTAAAAATCTTTATTCTTTTTAAACCATGGTAACGCGATAAGAAAATCACGACATACACTTGATGCAGAAGTTTAGTTCAACGCGAGTTAAACTATCCCCGTACCCATGTTTAAAGTTAGACACATTTCAGCGAGTTAGACGCGTGTTTAAGTAAAACAAATGTACAAGAATCACGTTTAGTTAAACGCTGTGTCTAAAGTTAGACGTGTGTTTAGCTTAAAACCGTGTTTAGCTTAAAACCATGTTTAACTACGTACGAGAATACGGGCCATAGTGTTTACTGACAGAGTAATTGTGCCAACTGATCTTCTATTTGCAGCATGATGAAATACCAGTGTGATATGAATGGCTGTCTTTATCCCAGACCTCCACAGGTTTTAGTAACACCTTACATATACTGCTATTAGTTTTACCATGTACAAAACAGATTTTCCAACAACTTTTCCTAACTGTCGAAGTTTATTTCAAGGGTTACTGAACTAACACTAGGCATATTTGTAGTTATTTAAATGCATTTCCTATGGTGATTTCAAATTATGGCATTCAAATTCAATAAGTGTGACATGACATCTTAGCTTTGTAACATTTTGTGAAATTTTAGAACTGTCATCTGCAGACAATTGTTGCTGTGGAAAGTGTTAAACATCTGTCAACGATATATATAAGTAATTAATTAAAACGAACGGATGAATGAATGAATTTTAATTATTTTAACTGATTGATTGATCAATTTATTTATTCATTTATTCATTTATTCAACTATAATTAATTGATAATTAATAATCAATTAATAGTAATTTATTTATAAATCTATAAATTTAAAACAATTATAAATTTAAATTTATGTTATTAATTAATTAATTTTTATTCAATAAATTATAATTAATTAAATTAATTTATTATTTATCCATTTATTCATTCGTTCATTTAGTTGTTGATATTTATTTAATCATTTATTCTATTTATTCATGTTTATATTTATTTATTTATTTATCTGTTTATTGATTTTTATTTTTATAATTTTTTGGAGCACGAACAGAGAAAGAAATAAAGAGTTCATCATCATCATCTTCCTATACTGTGCAGAAACCTCTGTAAAAGAGTATACTCGCACATGTGTTGAGGTGCATTCAGGTTTGGAGTAGACATAAAACTCCACAGGTATAAAAATAGTATATATACAAGTTAAAAAAATATTGTTGTGGGGTGATGACTAGGTGAAAGACTGGACGTCGCAGACCCGGGTCTTGAAGACGTCTAGTGATGGAGAGTCCACGACTTGCTGGGGTAGTAGATTCCACAGACGGATGGTGTCAGGAAAATACGAGCCTTTCATCAAGTTGGTGCGGGTGGTAGGAATGGTGAATTTGTTGTTGTGGCCTCTTGTCATTTTGTTGACTGGGGCGAGTTGATCATCAGGGATGTCTATGAGCTTGTTGGTAATACGGTACATCATGGTAACTTTGGCGACTGCTCTTCGATGTTGGAGAGAGTTCCATCCTAGGTCATTGAGCATGTTGGTGACACTAGTATTTTCACGTGAGTAATTGTTCATGACAAACCGTGCTGCACTACGCTGGGTGGTTTTAACTTTGGCGATGCCTTTCTTGGTAGATGGAGACCATACACAACTGGCATACTCTGTGATTGGACGCACAAATGTGTTGTAACATCGGGTTTTGACTTCACGTGGGCAGGTGCCGAGGTTGCGACGGAGGAAGCCAATGGCTCTCTTACCTTTCTTGGTGATGTTATCTATGTGTTTGTCCCAGCATAGGTTGTTGGTTAGTTCAACTCCCAGGTATTTGGCTGACGAAACTACTTCAAGTGGGTGGCCATGGATAGAATAGGCGAATTTCACTGGATTCCGACGCTTGGTGATGTTGAGTACTTGGCATTTCTCAGGATGGAATTCCATGAGCCACTGTCTTTCCCATTAAATGAAGGGAAAGGTTCTGAAACCGTGATGTCTTTTTTAATGACAGTTCTTGTTATTTATATTTCACATAAATTTGTTCTAAAAAAGTAGATCCTTATAAATGAACTATTCACAATGCCAAATAGAAGTTACCTTTGATTCAAAAGCCCCGTTTCAACTTCAAAATGTGTCAGCCTTGAGTTCTCACGTGTTATTTCAATGCTACTTCTAGTAGGCTACTAGAAGTGGCGAGTGGGCTGCAAGAAGTAAACTTCTCGTAGCCCATCACTAGCGCACAGTTGGTGGCCAACTGGAAGGGACCTTCCGCGTGGCAACTGGTTACGCACAATCGGTGGCCCACTGGAAGGGACCAACCGCGTGCCCACCGGTTGATCCCAACCGGTTGCCCACTCAGTGCTACTGGTGGGGTACCAACATGAGAGTCGACTGTGTACGTATCACGTGATAACCACGATCGTTTTTGCAAAATGGCGCGGTACCCCTGCCCCCTTAGAATTACATGTACTGTGACAAAAATCTAAGGAATATTCTCAACTATCATTTTGGTATCGGTGTGCGGCACAAAGTGCCGCACACTTACTTGCACTACTTAGTAGTGGTTGGGAGTCACCTCTTCTTTTGATGCGCCCTCTCAATTCAGAGTACTGCTCAGGTTCGTTAAAATTAAGTGATGAAAATGATGAGTCCATGCGGTTAATTAAGAGTGTCATGATACTCATTGAATAAACAATGGAGTCTGTGAGTATGGCAAAGGTGCTCCCATATGAAGATTTATTTATATATTTCTTATTGGACGCTGGGATGACAGTGCATGCGCCTCTGTGATAAATTATTGAATAATATTGAGTGTGAAATCTCAAAGACATTTATCCATTGTTGTATCATTCACAGCCCGTGGAAAATTTTTGGTCACGGTTTCTTGAGAGGCATGAGTTTTTTTGGATAGAGACATTCGAGGTAAGTAGTAAGTACATGTTACTTTATAGATTTTTAGCAACATTTCTATGTGTTGTTCATTTTACTCTAACAATAAGCCTGAAATTAACATGTGCAGAACTTTATTTTTTCTTTTAAAACAACAAGCGTGAGGAAATTGTATACGATAATTTCCTTTGATCTTGCAGTTCTGAATTGGGGACTGAAAGGAAAACCTTTGCCATGTTTTGTACTTTTCATGGATATTAGTAATGAAGAAAAAAAGATTTAATACCAAAATATTATAAGAGTACTATAATAAAGAACATATTTTTGTTTTGCCTGAAAATGTCTGGAAGAGACTATGCTCTCACTATCTGTTTATGTATAATTGTGTATGTGTACTTGTATACATATACATCTGAGGGTACACATATACATCTGAGGGTACATCTGAGGACAAAAGTATTGGAAAAACAGTTAAATAATGTGAGGAAAGAACCAAATATGTGAGGACATTTTTTGCATATATGTGTAAATACATGCTACTCTTAAATATATAAAAACATTACGCCGTAGTGAGTACCCCTAAATGTACACACAGAATTGTCTTAACATTTATTGTTATTTCACACAAATTTGTCCTCCCTTTGTGTATGTATGGTATAACCACCCCTGCCTGTCCTCACATAGATTTGTTCGTCACGGGTGTGTATGTGACATTTTGGATACAATTCTGGCATTTTGATATAAGTGCTGAAAATTTGGTCCATTTGAAACTTGGTTCATACCAGACTATATGTAGGCATAGCACACATAACATTCAAATAATTGAGACATGTACAAAATGGGTGTCAAATGAAAGAGTGCAATGAAAGAGATATTTTCTAAAAAGAATTATGACAATCGGTCAATGCGTTCTTGTGTTACGGTGTTTTGAAATACTCCGAAAACCTTCCAAAAACAGTAACAATACCCAAAAATAAGAATTTTTCAGGAATTAGAGAGCTCGGTTTGTTAATAAGGCAAACAAAAAAATTGTTTGGTTGCCCTTTCCCGACCGACCGTAAATATTGAAAAATCTCGGTCGCGTGTTTTGTTTTTGTTTTGTTTTTTCAACAAAAAAAGAAGAAAAAAAAAAGAAAGAAAAAAAAGTCAATTTCATGAATCTAAATGCTTACGAGATGGTGAATTACGGTTACTGTTCATTTAAAATGTATTGCAGACACATATTCTTAGGCCATACATATTTTATTCCTCTCTAGGAGCTTCTAGGCTGATGCTAAAAGAGCAGGTACACGACAATCGTAAACATAACATTTCACCTCACATGTTTCGCTCGGGCAATTTTAATAAAACACCATATGCACTACATCAAGTTTATAGATATCTGATTTGTCTGAGTGTGAATTGTTTGTGTAAGAAAAGATTGGTAATGTATGCAAAAATCATGTAAAATCCCTTTCATCTTCCATTTTACATTTGTAAAAACACTTATATTTCGAAATAAAAACAAATCTAATTCACTTGAAAGTGTATTTTTGGCATTCTTTGACATCTAAAAATAAATTTAAAAAAATAAATTTAAAAAAATTAAAAATCGACCTACCGACCCCAAAAAAAATTGAGGTGAAAGGGCAACCAAACATTTTTTGTTTTGTTTGCCTAATGTAACATTTAAAACATCATTTACACATATTTCTTAACAATTGAATATCTATATACCATGTTAAATTTAAAAAAATATGGCAAAATTATATTGCATTAAGCTAAAATAACCTAGTGAAATTGGTCATTTTGACCAGTTTCACTGACCGCAATCAAAAAATGACTAGGTCCAGCTACTTAATATGCGTAAATGTTATAAATCCAGAATGGTGTATTGCAATCAAACTTGGTATGATACCCAATGTTTTAAAATATAATTTAGTTTCATAAGCTCATTAAATATGCAAATTAGCTAATTATCTATTCAAGTCATCAATATGCAAATAAGCAATGTCCGACAATTTTGTTCCCATGATAAGAGTGATCGGTAATAGATACATAACATGTATACCCAATTTGATTGAAAAATATTGCTGCATTTAGAAATTATAAGCTTTTCCATTTCTTAAATACCCATAATTTAAATTCTCAGTCTTTTACTCACATTGTGCACTCAAGGGATGCAAAATCTGACCATCACTAAATGAACTGAAGTGTTTAGTACAATATCTCAGGTTAGGTTTATTTAAATCAGCCGAATATATACAAGTTTATAGAGCAAATTTCGAAAATTGGTAAAACAGTCCTAACTACAAACCAGATGATAACTATTTATACCTGAATCAAGGTTATATAGTGTAAGGTCATGCCTACCATATATGTCAAGTTCACTGCCCTATAGGGAGTGCACAATGTGAGGATAAATAATTTTATATAGGGGTGTTTTTTAAAGTAGAGCTGCATACATTATGCGAATAGCTTTTTTGCATAAGGGCTTACAGACCACTCCTACATGTTACTCATTTTGCATAATTGAGTTAATCAAATTATTGTATGGCTGTCTTCATGACATTGATTAGTGCAGCCATGCGCGCCAATTGAGGCACCAACAATACAAGCCATATTCCACATATGAATAGCCATCCATTCAATAATGCAAAATGAGTAACAGGTAGAAGTGGATGTAGGCCCTTTTGCAACACAGCTCTTCATGTTGTTGTGTGGCAGACTCTGTGTGTGTGAATTGTGCTATGCCTACTATAAGCATGATAAGGGGTACCTTCAAGGGAGCACACCACTAAGTCTGGTTTGCGCGCACTTCCGGCCAAACTTGAGTACAGCAATAGTTCCTTTTGACCAAATGAATGTGCAAAATTGGCATCAATTTGAGGGGTAATGATATCAAATTTGTATTTTATGGATTATATATTTAATGTTTAGAACAGAAATCCGATGAATTTAGCTGAAATATAAATAACGGGCCGATTTACACACATGGTGCATGAACGGGAAATAACCGAATATTGACTCGCGTAATTATACCATTTAATTTTGCCGACTTCTAGCAAAAAATCTCGACGGCCTATCTCAGTTCATATTAAGATATGTTAAAGTACAGGGATGGTCCTATAACATATCAAAAAATCAGAAATCTAATCGCTAGCCAACTGGATTTACAGCGATTTGAATTCGTAGTACGTAGCGTGTAAAGTCAATGGGGACCGACTTAGTGTTGTGCTCCCTTATAGGTACATTTGTAAAATGGACAATTTTTTCCCTTGGTGGGTATTTCAACTGTGGAAAACTTGTTTTTCTTTGGTTGATTGAGGACACAAAGACTTTTGGGTGGTTCAAGTGTAACTTCAGGCAACCCAACCGTAATGAGCCCACTTTATAATGCTTATGTTTAGTTTAGTTTCATTTCCAAATACACAACATATTTCCACGATTGGCATGATTTACAATTACAAAAATCAAAGTAATTATAATAACATATTTGTAATATAAATATACACTATTTAGCTAATGTAACAATTAATATAACAACAAATTATCTCCCATTTAGGAACCTGTTACTGGGAATATGCATTGTAAACATAAAATCAAGTGATTTAATTGTGTGTGTATAATTTTAATGCATCAACGAATTAAATTTATTGAGATTAGAATTAATAGTGTAGGGACTCGTAGATCATCATAAAAAGGGATAAGTTAGGAGAAAGTGGTGTTTTTCTTCAATCTCACCTGCATTACACAGGGTAAATACGATTAGGTAATTCAATGTTATTTATACGACCCAATTCAAAAATGATTGGAACATCGTAATTTTTTCTCCAAACAGCCAGCCGGGTTGGTAGCATGTAAAAGTTACCAGCCAAACTTACCAGCCAAACAAGTAATCTTCATTTACCAACAGCAAAATTCTTACCGGCCAGCCGGGCGTGTATATCTGAAAAGTTACCCGCCCGACGCAAAAGTTACCCGCCACGGGCGTGCGGGCGGGTACTAAGTACAGCCCTGATCGTAATCTACTCAAAGCACTTGTGTGACATGTAATTGTGACATTGAGTAGGATATTGTTCAGGGCAAAGAGGCTACTTGAATTCTGTATAATAGGTTAGTTTTGATAAAGCATTGATCTCAGTTATACATTCCTGTGAAGAAATGTCACGCATCCTATTTGACAGCTGTAGAAAGGAAAAAAAGTCATCCAAGTGTTCGCGCAATTTTGGCGTACGCAAGCATCACACATACAATGACACAGCACCATGTTGCACCATTGGAGCGTTTTGCGCCCGCACGCTCTTCTGAATTCATTCCCTGTTGTAAACAGGTTTGCTAATTTGGAACTGACTGAACTGTAGCCCGAAATGTTGTGTATTATTATTTCTCAGAAACTTCATGAACTCAAATTATGTTCTCTCTTCAATATCAACAGGTTACTTGGAAAAATATTTTATTTATTCTGACTAACACTAAGAGAGAGAGAGACTCATGCATGACCCTTTCAAGAACATTAAAATTCAGTATTTTTATTTTTATTTTGTATTTTCCTAGGAGCTTAAGAGAAGAGGAATTTGGCAATACAGAGTAGTTGTTGACAGGTGAGCTTATTTTGAGAAGTAATAGGGGTAGCCCTCAAACAATTATAGTGGCATTCATGGCCTAGTGGTGGAGTTCTATACTTGCAATTCTAGGATTGTTCGAACCACGAAATGTTAGTGGCTTAGGATGGTAGTCATGATCTGCTATAATAGGCAACAGGGCACCGTTTACGTATCAGATAAAGGACGAATAGCAGACCATCAGCAATAATAATGGGCGCCCGGCTAGCCTCTTTTGCAGGCGAGGCCGCAGGCCGAGACTGCAAAAGGGGCGCGCCGGCGACCATTATTATTGCTGATGGTCTGCTATGAGGGGTTTATCTTTCATACACGGCGAAACACCGTATCTGTACAAATAAAGATGATAAATCATAATTCGTAATTTACCTAATACAAATTGGGCAATGGATCTTGGAATCGTTTGTTATAATGTTGACATCGCTAAATTTTGCAAGAGGCTATCAAATAAAGTTGGCCTGGTGCTTAGGCCCCCATGACGCACTATACATAATACAATCACCTTCAGAGCCAGCTTAAAGTTAACTATCCATGAACTAGTTACAAACACTGCAATAACTAATTCAATATTACTGAGTGCAAGGGAGCGTGTTGAGGAATAAAAAAGCTTGTCTGATCAAGAGTTATACTTGAATGCACGAGTGAGCGTTTTAAATATCTACAATGGTTGACTATATCTGATGAACCTTCCAAGGATGAACACAAACTATCAGCAGAAGGTATTATATAAACATTAGAATTGGTTCAATAAAACGATTTGTCCTCTGGCTTAAGCAAGTAGATTATTTGACCCATGAGCTACTTTAGTTATATAATGTGGTACAACACAAACTTAATAGTCGATATAAAGGAATTAGCATAATCTGCAGTTCTTTTAACTGATCGGTCAGGTGTATCAGTAGGCCATCAACTTTCATCAGGATAACATCACATTGGTTCTTCGTCTGATGATCCTAATGTTATACCATCTTCGAAATCCATGCAACCGAGAGTGTCTTCATTACCAAGATCAAATGAAGTCTTGTAAACTATCGCCGATAATAAGGACTACGCATTTGAATGTTTGGATATACTTGGAAAATGCCTATTTTTACAGTACATGTTCATGGGACTTGACAAGAAAACTATAAGAGAATGTGAGTTATCTATGATTTTGTATCATATTCTACTACATTATTATATTACACAAATTTTAGATTTCAGCGTCTTCTCAGTTGCGTATAGATTCATACGGAAAACCTCTTTACCCTCCCAGTCAGCTCACCAACAAGCCCTACGCATTTGGATCCCAACCAATCGAAAATGTTTACTTTTATATTAAAATTACATACATTTAATATTTGAAATAGTTTAAATTCAGTTCATTTAGGCCTTGTTGCATTAACCCTAACACTTTTGAAGGATTTTCCAACGAAATTTGTTTCAAGCAAAAAAAACACACACAACAAGAGGTGATATTTCACGGGCGCGAACTCAAAAATGTATTTTGCCCCAACATTTTTTCTTGCCCAACCTCTCGCCCCCCGTTTCAGTTTGACCCCCACCCCTGATTGACCCTCCCCCAACAACACCAACAGTGTTACTGGCGCCGCCACTGTTTTTATACTAATTTGCTGTTCGGTTCCCCAATTGACGTCTTGAAAATGTGATTTGTTTACCTCCAAAATCATGAAAATCAAATTGTTGGCACTTATCTTGACAAAACCTAAAATGGGTCAAAACCGTGTTTTTATATATTTTATATTAGGCCTATATATACTAATTTGCTGTTCGGTTCCCCAATTGACGTCTTGAAAATGTGATTTGTTTACCTCCAAAATCATGAAAATCAAATTGTTGGCACTTATCTTGACAAAACCTAAAATGGGTCAAAAACCGTGTTTTTTTTCTTCTTCAAAATTGTGAATTTCATGTTCATATAAATGGACCCTTTTTAAATGAATAATGGAGGAGTTACAGCAGTATTACGGAGGCTATGCTGAGGGTCCACACCCCATTTAAAGGGTGGGGTGACTCAAGAAAGTCACTTTTTTGAATTTTGTGAATGCTGACTCAAATGTATATAAAAGTAGTTTTGGAAAGGAATGAATCAGAGAATCCAAAATGTTCTCATTTTTTAACCTAATCCAATATTTTTTTGAAATTTTGACAAAAAATTGCCACAAAAGTGATTTTTCCAAATTTTTTAAACTTTACATCATAATCAAGCGATTTGGGCATTTTTGGAAAGGAAATGGATAAGAAAATCCAAATTTGGCATCAATTTTAACCAAACATTTGGATTTTTTGAGAAAATCACACACATTTTCTACAACAATTTTTTGTTGTTAGCTTTGTTAAAAAATGTTGGGTCAAAAAGGTTTTGTTGTTGTAATTTTTGGTTAAAAATGATGCCAAATTTGGATTCTCTTATCCATTTCCTTTCCAAAAATGCCCAAATCGCTTGATTTATGATGTAAAGTTTAAACATTTGCAAAAAGTATTTTTTTGTTTGTGATTTTTTCAAATTTGGACATTTTCAAAGCACACTAAAAAAATTCCAAAAATCAAATTAAAAACCCTTCCTTGAGTCCCCATTTAATGTCCCCGAATGTGTGCCCTCCTTGGATACACCATTTTCAATTTTCCCCCTAAATTGAAGAATTGGTAATGAAAAATCCACTACTATAAAGTTTGTTTCTGGTGCTATTTATGCACATCCTATTAATAATAAGGCTTGATTGTATATCCCGATCTAAATTGTAATAATTGCATTATTATAAGGCCTACCTTATCATTAAAATAAATAAATTTCATTGCAAGCATGTCGATATAAATTCAATAAAATACCATTGCCAACTATGTGTGATATTTATCCGTTTTAAACTCATAATTGTCTCTATATTTCAATCATTGATGCATACTTGATCAGGATCAGGATTTAAAACTATTGAAAAACTATTGATCATGTTCACTGTTGCTAGGCCTACTTAAAATAATGTTATGAGATGTTTACTCAGAAGTGTTAATCTTATCCGATAGGTGATAGTTTAAAAATCTATTGATCATGTTCACTGTTGCTAGGCCTACTTAAAATCTTTTATGAGATGTTTACTCAAAAGTGTTAATCTTATCCAATAGATGATAGTTTAAAAAACCTTCTTCGTAGGTAATCCACTTATCTTTTCTTTGTTACTATTGTCTTCTTGTTGATCATCTGCTCAATATTTTTGGAAGAGGTCACTACAGGGCAGAAGACGTTATGTGAGCTAGAGGACGTTATCAAAATCCTTTGTCTAATAATGGGCTCTTGGCTTGATAACGGGCTGTTCATACACCGTAACCAGAATGGTGACCTCTTCCTACAAAATAAAGGGCTGATGCAACAATAGAAAGACAATAGATAATAATGAAAGGAAAGGTGGCTAGACGTGTATTAGTAGATACAATTTTGTAGTGTGTGATGTACATGGTTTCTGTAGTCACTGTATCTACTTATTTTGATGAATTTCCATAAACCACAACTACGATGTCATCTTTTATGCTTCTATCAGCTCATGAAGGATAGTAACTGTCAAGCTTTTGTTCTTACACTTACAAATGTAATCAGGTAAGAAAGCGTTACAGCTTTTAAAATTTGGGGGCATACAGAAGCAAATAGTATTTAGTCCTTGCCTTAATCTTTTTTAATATCACATGAGTAATATTGATGTCATATCCACAATCTTATGAGGCCTGTCTATTCTGAGTTAATGGAAGTATATATGCTGATGCAAGTATATACCTGAAGGGATCGGAATCATGCTGCTTTTGTGAGGAATAAAGTTTAATTCAACTGGACCAAACCACGTCCGATATGGTATTGTTATGCTTAGTCCACTAAGTCCACAATTGTATAGATGGTGTGACCGGTGACGTAGTGCCTGGCTGTTTGCGTGCACACCTACAGGGAATGTGCTTTAATTCACACTTGATTGATCATTACTTACCATGCTTACGGTGTAATAGTGCAGTAGTCATGGTATGCATCCCTAAGCACAATGAGAGACCAGGTACTAAATCTGGTTGCCTGGCGGTTTGCATGCGCACCATAAGGGCATGTGCTTTTAAAATTGGCGCTCAGTGATGTGTGTTTTGCTTTTGAATAGTATGTATGCAGTAGTCATGGACTAGTACCTCTAGCATGTCTTTAGACCAGGCGCTAATCAATTTGTAAACACTGCTGATGTAAACAACGGTCACTTCATCTATTGACTGTTCAAATTAAGGTAGTTTGTAACGTGACGGTTTAAGTTTGGCGAGCTGTTTTGAATGAATAGTGATCACATCCCGTTCGTTCACACAAAAGAGCTGGTGATTGTTGTCTCACTGTTTCCGGACCTCAGCTCTGGAATAAGCTTCCTATTTATGTCAGAGAAGCTAGGACTGTGTCTACTTTTTTTTCGGGGGCGTTGTTTAAGCGCTGTGCTTTTTATAGAGCGCTATATAAGTGCCTATTATAATAATAATAATAATAATGCAAAGGTCATATAAGCATAGGTCCAAGTCAATCCCAATAGATTAAACAGTTTTTATGATAGATGGCTGCATTTCATGAAAGTTACGAAAGGCTTTATCAAATTGCCCTATTTTGTATTTCAATTCACAACTATGCTAACACAATCAGTTCATTGCAACTTGCGTTGCGGTTGCAGAAATAAAAATTACATGCTTTAACTCTGTCTTGAATGCCTTGGTTTACAAAAGGAATAATATCTAAAATCTAATCGGTATTTTGTAACATATATTATTTTAAGGATTTCTGTCCCCATTTTCTACCTCAATGTGAGTGGGGATTCACAATTGCAAGCAGCTTAAAACCCAATTCTATTTGCTTTGACTGTGTTGTGAATGTGTTTGTTTTTAATGGAAAATGAGAAAATTATCACAATGTAACCCATATTTCATCAAGAAAATGTACTTGTTGCAGTATATCACAACCAATGCCACGATAAATGCCATACATGTAGGCCATTAGGGTCATTGAGATGTGACACACATACAAACAAAATTAAATTCATGAACTCCAACCAAGATTTATGAATGCATTGAAGTGAATTGTCTTTATATTTTTGGTGGTCAGTAAGTGACAAGATAGATTTACATAATAATGACATACTACACTTGGCACACAGAGATGAATTGGCTCAAGCAGATGCTTCTTAGAAGCAGATGCTTCTAATCCCTTCAGGTGTGTTATTTCTGTGAATGCGTATTCAGTAGTTAAACCAGGGTAGTGTTCTTTGGGTGTACACTGATTTGTTTTGGACATATGCTGTGCGGCCCAAGGCCTGAAAACCTTAACCATATTTTGTGAGCGTCAATTGGGCAAAACATATGCACATTTGCATTTCTGTAAGGTTTACATTTTTTTAATTACAAGTTTTGTTAGGGTTCACAACACCAACATTGGGGAAATTTGTGCTCAGTCAGGAAAATGTATCCTTGTGTTGCAACTTTTATAGAAATTAGGAACCTTTCCTGTTTTTTGTTTTTTGTTTTGATTTATTGAGGAAAAATCGAATGTTACACTTCACATTTCCACATACCATCATACGAATAACCCCTTCAGTAAATAAATATGCTGAAGATTAGTAGTAGGTAAGGGGTTGGGCCACATTGTAATGCATACACATGATGATCCTTTACGATCCAAAAAAGTCTAGACATGTTGTTGGATAACTGACTTGTGTTTTTACTACCAATTTGCATTCCTCAGAAATATATAATTTGCATAAGATAGCAAGCAATTGGCATCCTTTACAAATGTATCAATTTGCACATTTAATAATTTTATCAAATTCCACATCCATTTATTGTCATGCTTTCTTTGCATAGGTGGTGCTTGCTATATGTATACCTGCCACTGGTAAAGAAAGGCTTACAAGACTATGTAGCTTATGTCAATGGCCATCGCATAAGAAAGCAGAAGTGCATGCGTCCTTCCGGTGCCTCTCCAGAGGACATGTACACCTTCCCCACCAGCTATGGTAAATATATTTTGTTTTGTGCAAGATCTGAACAAAAACAGTTAATTCATATTCAATTTATAAATAACACACAGACACCAACTTTCAATAACTACAAATAATTTTTCCCGGTGGTTTCAGTCAACATTGACTTTGGGTACGCATGATCGTTCCAAAAGTCACGGAAAAGGGCAGTTTTCCGAACCATTTCCTGACATTCTGCAGAAATTTATGTTTGCGATTTCCCATAATTAGGCATTCTTTTTTCAAGCTATGCCCGCGATTTGAAAAAATAAGAAGAAAAATGCAATAGAATGAGTATTGTGTAATATCAAATTGTCCTGGGAATAGGAAAAAGGGGGTATTTTGATTCAGATGTGTCCTTGTTTTGGCACAAAACAGGGGACTATTTAGAAAGTATCCTTGAAATGGTGGTGTAAAAAGGGGAGATATGTTCAGACAAAATAGCTGCGCTGTGCAAAAAGGGGGTCAAAACTTTGTAGGGGGGGGGGGGGGATATTTCAATATCCTGGAACAATCATGTGTTACCCCTCCGAATACGAATAGAGAACACCGGGTAATTTTTAGACTCATAAAAAATGTATACAGTTATGTATATCTCCCCCCCCCCCCCCTCAACCACAAATGTAAACTTTTGCTTCTCTGACAATAACACAATACACAATTTTTAAGCAACTTGGTACATGTAGTGTTGGACACAAGTATTACTATGTTATCTGTCGTCACCAAAACACACATAATTAAATACCTCATTTGCATATTTGTTCTGATTGGCTGATAACAAAATAGTTGAACTGCTACCAGAATGTAATGCCTGATTTTCATGAAACATGGCATTTTGGGTGGTGGTGAACACAAGTGTTGACCAGGTACATGTACATGTATAATGTCTCCATTTTATCAAAGTTTCTCATTTGCATTTCTGTTGTGACCTCTACCAGAACACATTTTTTTTGTAACCTCTGTCAGAATGTTATGCTCACGTTTCAGTAAACTTGGTGAACACAAGTATTAACTCTGAATGTGTTGTTACCAAAAATGCAAATGTTTGAGTTATTCTTTGGTGAGTTGTGGGAAGTATTCGACTTCAGTGGACGAGTTAACGTTAAATTACTAATACGGCTCATGCTGTTTATTCTGTGAATATTGTGAGCACAAAAGCCAAGAACCTCAAAATTCAGTTTTTGGCAAACTGGACATTTTTTCATAGCTTTGTAGATAATAGACGTTATTCATAATTGGCACATTTACGTCAAAGAGGGCAGTGCTATCCAACTGAGCATGCTCAGAGCAATTAGTGCTCCGAAAACGATGCCAGCGATGTAGAAGTTCACAGTTCATAACATTGCAGTAGAAGTACGAGATTGTAATGTTTATCAGCAGTTAAAGGTATAGTATGTGATCTTTCCAAGGAACGCCCTCAACATCGAAAAAACCCCATTGAAAGTAGATTTTCTTGCAGATTTACATTTCTGATCATAAATCGTACATACATTCCAAGTTACAGGGCGATACGATTCTTAATAACTTCAAAATCATGGTTTAGAGTGAACCACGACAGTTTATATTTTCACTCTAAATTCACTCTAAAACCATGATTTTGAGGCAATTAGGAATTGTATCGCTCTGTAACTTGGAATGTATGTATGATTTAAGATTAGAAATGTAAATCTGCAAGAAAATGTACTTTCTAAAAAAAATCAGGAATTGAGGGTGCTATCTGGAAAAAATCACATAATATGCCTTTAAAATTCACACCCTCTGTTGATGTAAATGCACCAATTATGAATAAAGTCTATTGCTTTAGGAAAGGGCAACTGGAACAGCAAATCTTGCAGCTGTGGCTCCGGCGTTGTCTGCTATGTTTATTTTATTTAATGTGTGTATTATAATTTGTAATTCGCCCCCATGTATTTTTGAGCCCTAGTGTGTATGCTGCTGTACCTCTTATGTACAGTCCTCAAAATAAGTAACTGATCAGGTAATAAATATGCTCTCAACTCCAAAACTATAACTCCAACGTAAAAATATTAGACAATAAAGTTGTAAGGAAATTTCTTTGTCTTTAATTTGAGATATTACCCGTGACGATTGAATGAATATTAACTCAGTTATGTGCCCTAAACCAAAACAAAGTCCGTTTATCATTTTAACATTTCGTTCGTCTACACGCAGCCTAGGAATAGTAACAAGCAGATTATTGATTAACTTGTAGCAACAAACTCACTGGTCGATAGTAACACGGGGATTGGGGATGCATCAATTGATCAATGCAACCCATACACATACCTGTCACAGTGTCCCGTGTGTTCAAATCCCAAGTGTTAAATGTAAATTGCACTTTGTTTGATCCTTTTCAATGTCGCATTCTTAATTATGAACCGATCTCAATGAATAATGTATCAACTTAAAGAAGAGAAATTTCTTTACAACTTTATCATTTAATATTTTTATGTAGGAGCTATAGTTTTGGAGTTAAGAGTATATTTATTACCTGGTCAGTTACTTATTTTGAGGACTGTATAATGTTTTTTGTAATAAAACCAGTTTCATCATACTTGTGAATGATGTTTTTATTTTATGATATGGCATTTCCTTGAACACACACACCCCCTTATTTTATTTATTTTAGGTGGCAGGCACATGGGTCATACTCCAACAACTAGGGATTTAACAGCTGTACACCAGCAATTCAATCTGCATTATCCATTGGCAGATGCAATACCACCGGAAGTAAGCACTGTCTTGGATAGATTTGTGAATCGTTGCAACTTAATAATCACAATGGAAAGTGCAAGAGATATTTATACTAGGCTTCGTAATTACTTGAATACCAATATGTAACTGCTTTACACACCAGCCTACGGGCCTCTATTAAAGGCATATTATGTGATCTTTTCCAGAGAGCGCCCTCTATTCATTTCATTTTTTTAGAAAGTAGATTTTCTTGCAGATTTACATTTCCGATCATAAATCATACATACATTCCAAGTTACAGAGCGATACGATTCCTAATTACCTCAAAATCATGGTTTTAGAGTGAATTTAGAGTGAAAAATATAAACTGTCGGGATTCGGACAGTTTATTTTCACTCTAAAACCATGATTTTGAAGTAATTAAGAATCGTATCGCCCTGTAACTTGGAATGTATGCATGATTTATGTTCAGAAATGTAAATCTGCAAGAAAATCTGCTTTCAATTTTTTTTTCGATGTTGAGGGCGTTCCCTGGAAAGATCACATAATATACCTTTAATTGTGTGGTGGCACGGGAAAACCCTTCACATGGTCATTTTCTAGCAACTTGGTTTTTTTTATTTGGCAGAGAGCTTCATACTATACTGATTATAGGACTGTTTAAATTTTTCAGAAATTCCATCTAGAACTACAGTTATAGTATTTTAAAGTCGGCATGTTTAAACGCAACACTAAAAATTGAAACTGACAATTCAAAGGTGTACACAACATCTTTTATATGCTCTAATAATAATAAAACTACTTTTGATATGAACCTAGTTTTTTTGCGATATTATTAACAATTGTAAGTTATTCACTTTCAAATCTTTACAATGCATTGTTGGAATTCACAAGTGGTTACCATGGTAACAATGTCATTTTACGTTAACATAGTAGTCGGGTATTTACAGAGGGTTAGTGTGCATCCCCCCAGGACTCCCCCAAACCAACTTTTTTGACTTCCTATTATGATCCTAAGACATAATCAGGATGTTTAATACCAAAAATATTTTCATATTGCTAAGGGGTTATGCAAGATGGCGTCCAAAATGGCCGCCATAACTGGTCAAATCTCATAAAATGACATATAGCAATCAAATCATATGGTGAAAGTATAGTGTTAATAGTGGGATGTATGTATTAGACCACTAGACACTTATATCCAGAACTTTTGCTTTGTTAACACACCTAAATCCAAGATGGCCGCCAAAATGGCCGCCAAAATGGGTAAAATTCCATATATTGTCATATATGAACCAACGTGTATGATCAGAGTACAGTTTTAACAATGGGATGTATGTGTTAGACCACTAGAAACTCAAATCTAGTATTTTTGCTTTGTTAACATACTATAAAAACAAAATGGCCGCCAAATTAATGGCCAAAACTGGTCAAAAGTGGTCTACATGAGTGTATGATAATCCAAAATAGATATTGTAAGAGTGTATTATTACATCAAATAGTATTATTCTAAACTGCTACCATACTATGTAATACAATACCAATATCCCCAAATTTAATGGCACAGTATTCACTATATCTATGATAAAGCCTAGGGGCTGTCAGTAGATCTATACAGCTTTGAGTAGTTTAAATTATCCAAGATGGCTGCAAAAGATTAAAATAACTAAAAAACAGTATTAGTTTATTGTTAGTGTTACATTAGATATGACCAAATTATCATATCTACAGCTTTTAATCCATCCAGTAAACATATTTGTATATGTGACAAGGTATAATTAAATGGTATAGACTCCATTTTGACAATGTGATGTTATTAAGATGGGCATTATAATGGGCATTATAGTGACAATTTCATTAAAATGACCCCCTAATGGTCAATAAAATTACCTCCAAATGGTCAAAATAATACCACCGGTGGCCACCAATTGATCAAAATATGGAGTCTATACCATTCAATCATACCTTGTCACATACAGATACGCTAAACTGGGTGTATTACAATTTATAGATATAATCTTTTGTTCATATTTAATGTAACACTAACAATAAAACTAATACTGTTTATCAGTTATTTTAACCTTTTGCAGCCATCTTATATATTTTAAAATACTCAAACTAGATTAACAGCCCCTAGGCTTTATCAAGACATAAATCGAATGCTATCTTATTATATTTAGAGGGGTATTGGTATTACATAGTATGGTCATACAATACAAAACAATTATTTTAGGTCATTTAACATCAACTTAACCACTCTGGAAGCCATTAGAAAGTGATACAGAGTCAAAATTGTCACAGAGGTGGACCTTATATCTAAAAGCCAATAGCTTAGCAGTTTCGAACATACTATTTGGTGAATGTGATGTAATATACACTCTTACAATATCTATTGTGGATTATCATACACTCATGTAGACTATTTGTACATTTACAGCGGCCATTTTGGTGGCCATCTTGGATTTAAAGTATGTTATTACAATGCAAATATACTGGATATGAGTTACTAGTGTTCTAATGTTAAAACTATACTTTCATACTTTTATCATACATTTTGGTTGATATTATACCACTTTATGGAATTTCAACAATTTGTTCAGTCAATTTGGGACCCATTTTGGGGGCCATTTTGGATTTCTAAGTATGTTAACAAAGCAAAAATAATAGATATGAGTTACTAGTGGTCTAATACATACATCATTAAAACTATATTTTCATCATACATTTAGGTTGATATTATCCCATTTTTATGGAATTTGACCATTTTGCAGCCACTTTAGGAACCATTTTGGGGGCCATTTTGGTAGCCATTTTGGATTTTGAACTATTTTAACAGAGCACAGATACTGGATATGAGTTACTTGTGGTCTAACACATACATCCCATCATTAAAATTATATTTTTATTATACATTTCGGTTGATATTATGCTATTTTAGGGAATTTTGACCACTTTTGACCAGTGTTGGCCATTAATTTGGTGGCCATTTTGTTTTTATAGTATGTTAACAAAGCAAAAATACTAGATTTGAGTTTCTAGTGGTCTAACACATACATCCCATTGTTAAAACTGTACTCTGATCATACACGTTGGTTCATATATGACAATATATGGAATTCTACCCATTTTGGCGGCCATCTTGGATTTAGGTGTGTTAACAAAGCAAAAGTTCTGGATATGAGTGTCTAGTGGTCTAATACATACATCCCACTATTAAAACTATACTTTCACCATATAATTTGATTGCTAAATGTCATTTTATGAGATTTGACCAGTTATGGCGGCCATTTTGGACGCCATCTTGCATAACCCCTTAGCAATACGAAAATATTTTTGGTAACATCCTGATTATGTCTTAGGATCTTAATAGGAAGTAAAAAAGTTGGTTTGGGGGAGTCATGGGGGGAGGGGATGCACACTAACCCTCTGTAGATACCCGACTATAGCATGTTACACATAAAATTTGATAAACAAGGTTCAGAAAAGTACTAAAATAAACTTCACATCACAAATTTTGCATAAAAAACTCCTGGAGACTAAAGTTCAAGGTATAATCTCTATCTTGGGACCAAAGTTGGAAAATTGACTTGGAACTCATTTGTTAGGAATATTTTGGTATGACCCAGATATCTCAATATTAACACTAGCGACTTCCGACGGGTTTTCTCATACCACCACACAATTATCATAGGTGGCTGTGTTTTTGCAAATTAATCATACAGGGCGAGTCAAAAAAAAGTTTACTCAACTTCAGCGATTTTTCTTAGAATTTTTTTTCTTCGTTTGTTTTAAAAACAATGTACTACCGTATAATGACAAATCAATTAGCATTAAAGGGACACTAAGAGATGTGTTGGAGGCAGCGCCCTCAATTATGATAAAAACTTAGATTAGTTTATTTTTATAATTGTATTACATGTATGAACTTACACCTATAAGGATTAAGAAAAATCAGCTCTCTTTGTACAAGAAAACGTTGATTCAAAAAATGCTGGTCCCGCGGGACCAGCATTTTACGTCCGACAGTATCCCCCTGCAGTACGCGTGATACATAACGTGAACCATATTTGCATAGAGGGCGTTTTTCAATAAATAGCGATGATATTGTTTTAATCTAGTTTTGCTGTGTTTTTTGTTAGTAGAAACAACAATAATGGCGATTTTTAATGTTCATCTTGAATTCTGAAGTAAATTTTTAAACATTTAAACTTTTCAACACCACTTAATGTCCCTTTAATATGAATTTTATATGGTTTAGATTGGTTGAGGGAAACTTATTTTACGCTTTTTTGAATAAAAGTAACCAATTTAACGTCCGAACACGCTTCCAGATCTTGACCATTATATTTCATAAGATACGACCAATAAAAAATTACAATACTGACAGCGAAAGGATCAATTCCTTTGTTATGAATTGATTTAAGTGTGGTAAGTGTGTCATAAATAGGCCTTAAAGCTGTCTATTGTTTTAATCTATTAGGAGACAATTTTGAACAAGTCTATTGTCTACTTAATTCTTTTTAATAAACAAGATGTGTAATGCTTTACATCATAATCCTAGTAAACATTATTAAAGAAAGTGTCCAGCAAGCACAACATTGTGCATTATATGTTAGTAAAATAATTATCAAGCCCAAATCACGAAGTTATATAGAACAAAACATTATACTTATCATAAAAATGAATAAAAAACTGCCATCTCTCAACATTTTTAAAATTCGCAGTGATCAAAAGTTCCGGGATCAATGACGTCATGGTTATTGGTGCTCAAATTTACGCAAGTGCATTGTATAACTCAGGGGCAGCACCCCGGGGTATGAAGAAGAAAAAGAAGAAGAAAAAAAAAAAGGGGGAGAAAGAAAAAGGAAAGGGGGAAAGGAAAGGAGACAAAAAAGGAAAGATAAGAGAGCATAGCTCGGAGGGCTGGATGGTACCCGATCAATTTCATTTTTCCTGTATCCTCCGCCCCTGGTATAACTATGACTTCATTGATGCCGGGACTTTCGATTGCCGCAAATTTTTAATATGGCATGTTGACAGATGGCAAGTGTTTATTCGGTTTTTAAGATAAGTATGATGTTTTGTTCTATAATACTACTTGATTTGGGCGCGATAATTGTTTTTCAAACATATAATGCACAATGTTTTGCTTGCCGGACACCTTCTTTAAGCTCGTTAAGCTTGAAATTAAAAACCGTGTTTTTGGTGAAAAACAGCTCCTGTACAGAAATAGTCATATTTACTTAAGGGAAGTGTCAACCCTATTATTTTGATGATCAACTTTTGCTTCTAAGTTTGAGAATATTTAATAAAAGTACATAAAAGTATACATTTATAGAAAGGATATTTGATAAGGAATCCGATGGTGATATCAATGTGATACCAAATAAACTAAATTTTGAGAAATGAACCAAAAAGCATTTTTTGTACCCCAAATTTTTCAGACAGCATAACTATAAAATAAAAAATGGTAATTTGTTCTAATATACATTTTTGTAAACAAGACAATTTTGTCTAGGAGGAAATTTTTTCTTTTTCCAAAATAAGGCTTAGTTTTGGAAATATTGCTAAAAACATTGGAAAAGTGTAAAAGTTGTGTTTTTTGGCATACATTTCGCTAGAAATGGATGCATATCTCGAGTTTAAAATCCATAATCGAAAAAATAAAAATGCCTCCTAGCGCTGAAAGTCCTCTACACAATGGTAGTAAAAGTTTGCCTGATAGTTTGATATATTTTTAGTTATGTTGTCTGAAAATTCCTTCAAATTTGAACTTCTAGAAAACATCGATTTAGTACAAATATTGACCTTTTTCACCATTTAAAGCTGACCTAAAAGGCGAGTATACTTTTATGAACAATCAAAATAAACTATCAAATTCAATTTATATTGTCACAATGTGAAGAAATTGGAAGAAAACTTAAATTTAAATGATCGTAAGATTGGCCTTTGTTTACATTTTTAGGCATTGTTTTGCGCTCTTTTGCTCTCGCGTCTTCGTCGCGGATATTAAGCGGCGCGTCTAGTATTATGCACGGGAAGATTCAGCACGCGACGCAATAATCGACAGCTGTCGCAGCATTTGAAAAGCGCGGAAGTCCGCTTAATATCCCGCCAAATAACCATGCGCCTTTTCCTGACTCAAACTTACCAAAACAACAATTTTAAATCACACAAAAGAATGGGAAATAATCGTTTCCGATTAGTAACTTATGATGGTAATTATATATTACATATAAAAGTATAAAATAATAGAGAAATATAAAATTCAATTTTTGAAACAAGTGCCGGGTTGACACTGCCCTTAACGGTATCATCAGCGTGATTTTATTCCAGATGGTAGCAAAAAAATGGCGCAATCATTTAAAGTTTTGTTTGCCTTGATTTTGTGGTCAGAAATATTTTTTTAGATTGTTACAATTAGGGTAAACTTTTTTTTTGACTCGCCCTGTATTACAGGGATAAAAGTTTGGCGAGAATTCATTCTCGCAAAGAATTTCCCCAGTAGAGATACGTGTATCCAAGTTGATTCTCGCAATAAAAAGTGTAAAACACATTGATTGAATGGAGGAGAATCCAAAGATTCTCACAAATTATCTTTGGGAGAATTTTGACAACTTTTTCTCTCTTTCCTTGAATTCATTTTGCAATATTTAAGAATTATAATTAATTGAAAGTGTCAACATGTCCCAAAGTGTATCAGTTGCCAGCCAGTAAAAATATTGTTGGTGTAACAATAAACAAAAGAGACCAATATGACATATCAATTTTAATATTTCTTCCTGTATCACAGCTCTTGTGAAATGTATATTTTTCATTGGCTAGTACTAGTAGTTTATTAGTAGTCGCTGTTCTGGATGATACTCATTTTAGGAAAAATAGGGACAGCAGTCCCAAATAGGTCGTCCGTTTATATGGGTAGTTTGGTTGCAATTGTACTTCATCTGTTTAAATGTAATCAATTTTACATATGCAGCCAATTTTACATCTTGAACTCAGATGACCTTTGACCTTTGACCTCATTAACATATGAAGGTTCCATGTTGCATCTATGACCGAGGTTTGGTTGCAATTGGTCATTGTATGGAAAAGAAATGGACAATACAAAAAGTGTGTACTAAATTTTGACCTCAGATGACCTTTGACATTGGCATGTGACCTTTGAATGTGAACTTTGACCTAATTTACATATGAAGGTTTCCATGTTGCATCTATGCCAGAGGTTTGGTTGCAATTGGTCATTGTATGGAAAAGAAATGGACTATACAAAAAGTGTGTACTAAATTTCACATCTTGACCTCAGATGACCTTTGACCTTGGTATGTGACCTTTGACCTCATTAACATGTGAAGGTTTCCATGTTGCATTTATGACCGAAGTTTGATTGCAATTGGTTATTGTATGGAGAAGAAATGGACAAAACAAAAAGTGTATACCAAATTGTTGACACACAGACACAGACAGACAACACACATGAAGGATGCTGCCATATGGTCTCTTCCTACGGACGACCTAATAAATGATCAATTTAGTAATGAACCAATACACTGTCCAATGTGGGCGTGTTTCTTTATTGATTTTTATTAAGTATACAATTATGATTAAAGTATGCCAAGCTCAAATAAAGAAATAAATTTCAAATTTTGATAATTATTAGATTATCACTTAAAAGATCAAAAGCACAAGTAAGTATCATGTAGGACTTTGACTGAGGCAATTTGGGTTATGAAAGTGATGATAAGTGTGTAATATTAAAATTCATTGACCGTCAAATCAGTGAAATGTAAAACGTACACTTTGTATTGTAAGGCCTCACTAATTAAATAGTTTGTCTCAAAGCTCCCGTGCGCGTGCGCGGTAGTAAAATCGGCCACGTTATTGGGTTTTTGTTGGGTTTTTTTCCTTCCCCCCCCCCCCCCTTTTTTTGTTTGTTTTGTTAATAAATAAAAACAAACACAAAGTTCAATTTTCCTTTGTAGATGTGACTTTTATTTGTCTGCCATTTCATATCTTTATTTGCCTGATGGTTTAAGATGATCTTGGTTTAAGATGATCTCTCGAGTACACTGGTATTGCCACAATAGCGTATTTTAGCGTATTTTACTCTTGTCATCCTGCAGTAAGGAGAAATTAAAAATTTTAAATTAAAAAAAAAACCCCAAAAAACCAGCATTCCGCATTAGGTTTTCAACTTTGGGAGAGCTTTGAGACAAACTATTTAATTAGTTTGGCCTAACTAACTGCAGCTGCTTTTACACATTGATTATTGGGTAGATTTACACATCTCCTGTAAACTGGAAAAACCTAGTAAGTCTGTTGAACGCAAATTTGAGAAAACAAAAGGAAAACTGTTCCCATATTTTTTCCAGACTAGGTTTATCCATACTGGGTTCTTCCAGATGAAAACTGCTGACAGGGCTTCCGGGGTGTGTGTGGGGTCAAATTCATCAAATCTGTCGGCAAAAACAAACTTCCGTTGGTACATTTTGACCATAACATTTCTGAAAACAAAAATTGTCGGTGGGGGGGGGGGGTGCTTGTTAACTGTGCTGTTTTTTTACTGTGCGATTTTATGACTGGCCAATTATTTGTGATTGGCAAATTTGTGCGATTATTTGTGACCGTGCAAAATTGTTTGACTGTGCAATTTTTTTTTGTTGATCCTACACCGCCCCCCACACTTAGGTGAATTTCATGAGGTGACTGCAAACCAAATTGGGGCTACCTTTTACTATTTTGGGGGTTTGCTTGTCGGCAATCAGGACCCCTGCGCCCCCCCCCCCCCCCCCCCCATTCAAAATGGTCTGGGGACGCCCCTGGTTTCACACACTTTAACTTGATCAACTGAAGGAGAAAAACTTTTCTCTGTACACCTCTGTACACCTTCCCCACACCCACTCTGGAAAGGTTATGGTTCAAGGGCAATACTACCTCTGTCAAGTTTAGGACATTTTGTGATTAATTTGGACAATCATGAACTTGGTTATTTTAGGAACCAATGGTTGACTTTTACAGATGTAATTGCACTGTTTAAGACACTTTAATCTTTTTTTAAAAAGAAATACAAATTTGCAGGAAGGATTTGGTTCTATAAGGGGAAAAAATAAAAAAGGTCCCCATTGAAAACTTCATGATTTTCTGAAACCATGAGGAGTGACTATTTTGGGTCAATGACTTCAGATGACCCCTAAATGTGTGACTCTACCTAAGTATCATTGTGTCCAAGGTTCATCAACATACATTTTGCGGTTCTGGAAATAGAGCACTATAAACAGCCAACCTCTTTGTAATGTTTACAAAATTAAGACTTTTTGCCATTATTTGGTAAAAATGTTGAGTCCAAGAAGTTCATTTTACATACTTTTTGTAAAGAAATATGATATTTGTCTACAAAATTCAGTATATCAATGTATGAAGTAAAGGTCACAATTCTATTTAGAAATAGCGTCAAACTTGAGTAATAATAACACAGAACATGTTTTTGTTAGAGTATGAAAACTTCTGATATGCAAACAAGTTTGACATTTCTAAAGACAATAGGCACTGGGTTTTAAACATCTGAAGTTTTAATGCTCTACCAAATGTGTACTGTGTTATTCTTTGCCCAAGTGTGACTGCTGAAAGTAAGTTATTTTGATGACAAACAGTTAAATCATGACATCTGTAATATTACACTTCATTCTGTTAACCCATCCTCTCCATGTACATGTGAATTAAACCTGGATCATGTACATGGACACTTCTGTAGAGGAAACTAAACTCTACAGTCTACAGTCTGGCCCACTTCGAGAATGGATGTGACGTCAAAATGCATCTTCTACTGTGCACACTTGGGTATTAATATTCATGCATGAAAATATGTGCGCAAGCCCCTCCCCCTGACATAAAAAAACCCGTTGTGCCCCCGCCCCATTGTCCAGATGTTTTTGTGTATAGGCATGAATCATTTTTGGAGCGTGTTTTATGTAAAACATGCCCTAACCCTACCCCGGCCCTCCCCACTCAAATTTCTGAGCTGACTGCAAACAAATTAGTATTTACAATTTCCATGTTTTTGAACATCATGCGATACGCACGATTGAAAACTTTGAATAAATCCGAAATATTGTTTACCTATACTATCTGTTTAGTTTTGTAAAGATACAATCTTTCTGTGGGTCATTGTCGTGGTTGATTTTTTGATGCACCATAAAATTACTAACTGTTATGTCTAAATGTTTTTGCACTAATCAATATTCATGTCAGCGCAATATAACAACAACAAAAAAACAGTGCTAACAAGATTTTTTTGAAATGTATTCATCCTTCTTTTATTATCTTTAAATACTTCAATAATCAACACATGCTGAATTTAGGAACACAATTTTGACCTCAGACGTTATAAGAGGAAAATTCAAGAGGTTTTCTCCATTAAAGTTTCAGGTAAACCTTTGAAAACAGTTTACAGGAGATATTCTTTATGAAACATTTTCTTCTAATTATTAGATTCTACACTTGATGACTAAATGTGTGTTTACATACACATTTAAAAACACTTCTCTTGAAGGTGGAACAAAATTCAAACAAGTTACTTGCATTTTGTGATATAGTGCTTTACTTGTAGTGAACTATTTATAATCTAGTACTGTAATACAACTCAATTTCACGGCAACTTAATTTAACGAATTAGCATTTGGCCAACCTTTTGCGGCAATTTGATTTCACTAATCTGTACCATCTTTCTATATAATAACCATTATAATAATACAACTGGCGGCAATTGAATTTGGCCAATTGGATCTCCTAGCAAAATTGAATTGCTAGCGAAATTAAGTTGTTTTACAGTATTCTCAAGCTTACATTTATCTTATTTGATTTACCATTGTTTTTTGTAAACCTCATATCATTGTACACTTCATTATATTGGCAGTATTGATGGTCAAGCTCAATCCTTTGATCTGCCATATTACCGACTAATGCAATACATTGTACTCACATTTAATTGTTATGTAAATTAAATTCTGACTATTTTATAATTAGTTTGTCTTGTTTGCTTTGTCTCCGCGATCTCCTCCAAAATAACATCCAACATCTTGAGTCGTCAAAAAATTCCACCCAATTGTTTATTATAAAATATTAACAATGACACATGACATGGGTATTTAATGTCCGTCCTCATCTTAAGTGTCGAAATTTTAAAAGGCTTGTGTACAAATGGAGCAGGAAATTCATGCACAAGTTATACAGATCTTCTGGCCGGTTTATTAATGAAAACCTAATGGTTGTGTAGATCAAGCTGACATTCTACTGTTCTGAAAAAGTACAGATAAGGCTAAAAAGAATCTCAAGTTTTTTTCCCAGTATGTAGCTTCTTGAACACCATAATACAATATTTATTGTTTCATTTTTCATCGTTTGTTTGAAATCTCTTTTTCCAAACAATTCTTTCAGTCACATAAAATGGTACACCAAACTGTGTTATTATTACTTTTTACAACAATTTTGATGTTGGATCACTTGGTATTGAACAACAAATGAAGAGATTATATGCAAAATGTGCCACAAACACATGTTACTGATATTGATGTAATTTTTAAATGTGGCAATAAAGGCAATGAAGAAGAAAAAACATCCTGTTTAACTGGCGGACGGATCTGTTAAAGCCGGGCGGCGGACGGGCAGGCTGGGTGGGGTTTTTTCATGTTTTTTAATCTAAAATGTCACCAAAATCTGCAAAAATTAGGATATTTTGCAATCTTTTGGAGAAAAAAAAAGCCCTACACACTTTGGGCCCCAAAACGGATGATTTCAGCAAAATTAAGCTTTAAAAAAATGGAGCGAAGGCCCGTTTTTAGAGTTGTTTTTGGTCCTGATATGCTGACACAGGGAGACATACCAAAATGTTCCTTGAAGTCTGTAGCATACAACCTAGGTGGACATCCTTGCCAACTCGATTTAGGGTCAAAGTTCACACGTGTTTCAATGGGAGTCAAAACTTAATCTAACATGGGGAAAAATATTAAAAAACAATGTGTTGACCATAGAAAAGTATATCACATTGTTCGGCTGACTGTTTAGAACAAAAAAGTCAATCACAATTTTAATTGTCGATCAATGCTTTATGACCTTTTGAAAATGAAATGTCAACAAAAAACTGCCATTTTTACCGTTTTTCATTGTTAACCGGGCGATGACTGTTAAAAATATTTCAAAACGGTGCACTCTCGTCATTGTTATATTGGGTCGCCTGAGACGCGTGGCCAGTGTCGTCTGCGTCTATGGGCTAATTGTTATTGTCGAAAAAATATTGATCGACGATCAAAGCTGTGATTAACTTTTTTGCTCTATAAATAGTCAGTCCAACAATACTTTTTGTGTTCAATAATTTGATTTTTAAATTTTCAATGTTAAATTAAAGTTTTGACATCCCATTGAAACACATGTGAACCCTGAATCAAGATCAAAGGTCAACTTAACATCTGAGTTGGCAAGGATGCCCACCTATGTTGTATACTACAGACATCAAGGAACTTGGTATTTGACTCCCTGTGCCAGCAGAACGGGACCGAAAAACCATACCCAGCTAAAGGTTGTTGTTTTTTCGGTGCCTAATGTGTGTAATTTGCAAATGTTTTCTTATTAAACTAGAAATATAGTCACAATAGACATATTCAGCAATTTAACAAACAAAAAACTTATAATATTGTCTCATTCACATATACAATGAATATCTAACTAAAGCAACATGGGTTTGTGGACATTAGCACGTTGTGCATTATAAACTCTTCAAAATATTGAAATTTTCCATCTCTGAGGAACTTTCTGTCTAAAAAACCCTGTGTGGACTTGAAAGTGCATTAAAACATACAAGTATGATAACAAAAAAGTTGCTCACTGATTGGGAAGGTTACAATACATCTGGCAGTGTACATTACTACAATACATCTGGCAGTATACACTATTTGATTATTTGAAACCAAGTTAACAGCGGAATTCACCATTGTACACGAGTCTATAAAGAGCTGTATAACAATTGGATACCATTATACACATTCTCCTACAAATCTCATCAAACTAGTTAATTAACTGTATCAAGATAATGTTCTTAACAGATAAACAAGCAAAAAAACAATTTTGTTTCCAGTAAGCCGCTTGCATTTCGATTTTGGACAATTTCAAACACACTTCATTTTTTACTTGATAAATTCAATAAATGGGGCTTTTTAGGCAAACAGCTCTTTGGAGATAGTAAATTGTCAATGTTTCTTCGTAAAACAGATGATCCCAAATCAATGTGGACAATCGTTTTACAGAAACAAATTATGAACTGCATTTTGGGACACCTACTGGAAACAAACTTCTGATTTGACTTGTTTTTGGCCTAATGGAATTTTCTTTTGTTGCCAAGTAAGATACTGTAGCGTATTGTGAAGCTTTCTAGGTGAAAATAAATACGAAGTAAGCTTCTGATCAGTTTGAAGGCACTATCAATATGAGACCAAAATTTCAAATTTCCCCATTTCTGGCAATTCTAACCTTATTTCTTTGGCCTCTCCACATGTTTCACTAGATGAGGAGTGTTCAACACATGGACCACAACATTCCACATCTAGAATGCGAAAGGCAGTTAGTGCGGACCGCAACAAATGTTATACCAAAATGTACAGAATTTGACCGATGAAAGTGATATGATGATGGGTGTAATACAACATTTTGGGAGCTACACACATATTATTAGCAAATTCAGAGAAAAGATGAAGCAAGACATTTGTGAAACAATATTATCAAATTTGAATGTGCTCGAGGCCTTTAAAAAGGTGACTTTCTTATTTTTAGAGATTGCCACTACACTGAGCTTTAGAGTGCCATGACCTATTTTGTACACCACTACACAAGTAATCACAATAATACAATGTACATCAAACACTGACAAGTTAACACATTTTAATTAAGGGAGAACTTCAATCTAATAACTACTATAAAGATCAAAACAAATAAAAATGAAATGATGTGTAAAATAATAGAAACTTAGTATGATTGACAATCAACATGTATTACATATCTGAGTTTAAAATCTTTGCCTTAAGGCCATAGAAAAAGAGGTTTGTCTCAGAAACCTGTGACAATGGTATGTGAAATAAGCTTTAGCCCTACGCAACTGACTAAGTTTGGGCCCCCTTTTTTCTTTAGGTGTCAGAAAAACTGGACAAAATAAAAGGCAGCATAGTGGGATTGTCTTTTTGCAAATTATAACAACCACAACAAAAATGCGTAGCCTTCTGAGACAAACTTATTTCTCGCTTCCTAACTATGCGGGGGTCATCTATCTATTATATAGCTACATAACATAAATAAGTCACTTTAATTGACGGTAATCTCAACATTTTCTTTACCTTAACACTTTTATACAAGTCAAATGTACAGCGTACACCTATATCGGCTAAATGTGTTTTAATTTTTTAATCCAAATTTTAACAGATCAATTATTTACAAACAAATATTTGAATTTTCCCAAAATTTGACATACTGTTCAAATATATTTTTGAACAATAGATGTCAAGTGATGGGCCAACCTTTTTTTCTGCCCTGTATATTCTGTGGCCAGATGCTCTTCAGTTTTCCACAAAATGTTTTTAATTTAAATTTTTGCCATTATTAGTTGCCATTAGAAGCGTTCTGTTGAAAAATATTTTGAAATGAACAAGATCTAGATACTGAAACATGCAAAACATGTGAATCAAAAATGGTACTCTCATGGCCACTGTGGTATGGCACCATGACTCAATTATAACATTTACAGTGGTTTATTCTTTTAAAGCTTGGAATTATTGTGTTTGTATTGATCATAATAACCTGAATACAAATAGAATTACAGAAACATTTTGCACTTAATGAATATGTACATTACTGGCTACATATTAGTGCTATTATAATAAAGTGCTAATTGAAAGTTAGGTTATTTTGATTCACAAGTTTTAGTGTCCCTAGATCTAGGCAATTTCTTTCCCGATTAAAAAAGAAGAAGAAAATAGAGAAAGAAAGTGGAAAAAGGCCTTATAAACAAAAAGGTTGCTTTTAAAACATACTGAGTTTCTTTCTCTGCCGATGAATTTACAAAATATGTAATAGAACAAGTTGTAATAATAGAACAAGTAATACTATATCTACTCACATAACTTTTCAAGAACAAGTGATAATATACATGGTGAGTCAAAAAGGAGTTGTATGGAAATGAATATTTGTTTGAAAAAAGACTAAACAAATTTAACAAACCAATTATGCACATATTAAAAGAGCACATTCTTCCACTCATATGACAAAAAGAATCACTGAAATTGATCCTTGCTATCAAGAATTATGCCTGTTTTAATAAAAGAACTCATTTTGGTAGCTGTCCACGAGATGCTAAATCCTTGAAAATTATCAATGTAAAAGTGAGGAGCGAAGAGTTATTATTCAGATTTATACCTAGGAGTTTCAAACAGACAGTAAAATGTTATGTATAAATCCATTTTCTGTCACTAACAATTGATTTAACATTAAAATATTCCCCTTTTTTATTTTGTGTGACATATTTAATGAGGAATATACGTAAATCCAGGTGTAAATCAATTTTGCTCCAGGGGGAGGGGGTACTCGCCTAATACGGTATACGGAGATGTGCCGCTCTAATAGTAATAGGTTGTTATTTTGGCGACAAATCCCTAAACATGGGGTATGATTTGTGCTGGAAAATCCCTAATAATGGGGTCACTTTTACAAATAAGTCTTATTTTCGCAAAAATTTACCAAAAATGGGTCTATTTTCCAGATAATTTGCCAAAATTGGGTTTATAATGAAGCAAAATCCTTAAAAATGGGTACCGCTTTTTTCCTCCAAAATCACTCTTAGAAATGTTTAGGGGTTTTGAATTTCCAGAGGCACATCCCTGACCAAACCAAATCCGAGTACCTCCCCCCCCCCCCCCCCCCAGATTTCACTCTAAAAAAATGAGAACAAATGTTCCTTTGAATTTTAATGAATCTGTACTCTAGCTTTGCTCCTCACCTAGACAGATAATTTCAAAGGATATAGCATTTACTAAAATGGGTTAATTTATTAAAACAGGTATAACTCTTGTTAGCAACGATCAATTGTAGTGATTTTTTGCAGTGGTATTTTTGAGAAAAAATATTCATTCCAGTACAACTCCTTTTTGAAAAATATTCATTCCCGTACAACTCCTTTTTGACTCACCCTGTATCTACTCACTTAACATTTCAAGAACAAGTTATAATATATCTACTTAAACGGACAAGAAAAGATATGTTCGAGGCTGCGCCCTCAATTATGATAAAAAGTGGGATTTGTATTACATATGTATGAACTTAGGTCTATAAAGTTTCTAGACAATCGAAAATAGTAGTATGCAATCCATGGAGCAATAAATAGTTCTAACCCTCAAATAACAAGTGACTGGTCTGCATTTACAAACTGTATGAATGACTCTAACATAACATATAATCTGTTAAAGAACTTGTGTAATCTATGACATCATTCAAGATCTGACTTGCATTTGGTGGCCAAAATGGTAAAACTTAAGGGTTAAAGATTATTATTTAAAACAACATTTACTAAGGTGAAATGTTGTGTAGAGAGTGACATAAAAAATGCAAAATTACCAACTTGAAAATTTTCCACATAGCTCAACAAGCTATTTTTGGTCCGAAATGCTAAATGTTGGTCAAACATCCTTGCAAAAAAGTCCTTTAAAACAAATATTTTAGGGCTAAATTAATAGTGTAGATGAAAGTGTTGGCTATATATAGCAAGTTTGTATTTTAAACTCCAAAATTGGCCATATAATTGATTTTTTTCTTCTTAAAAAATAGAGAAAATATTGATTTTTTTTTAAAGTGCCAAATTATGAAACTATGGATTATATTTAACAATAACCATTTTGGGTTGTTGTCATCCCTACATATTTTTGCTACCCTTTTGGCCACCAAATATTAGTCAAAGCTTTATCAGTGTCATGTGCGTATATGTGGTACGTATATTCCACAAAAATCGGTGCCAATGGCTGTTCTTCATTCTTTGGTCTAAGAAAATTTTCAAGTTTTCACTTGTTCGAGACATATTAGGCATGTGATGCGATCTGTAAAAACCCGCCACATGGAGATATTTATATCATAAGAAAGCTAAAACTGTGCTGATTACAGAACGGTTTCGATCATTTTTCCATGATACTACAAAAATAGTTATGACTGAATGATGATTGTGATATGCCATAAAAAGCTAAAAAACAAGAAACCATGAAAACAGGCCAAACAATAAACATATTTCAATAGATTAACATTATCAGGTTAATTATAAAAGTGACTTAAGGTTGGTGTCAACCCTGTTTGGCGCCAAATTATCAAGCACTGTAACTTTTAAATTATAAATGTGATGTACATAAAAGTATACATTTTTTGTAATGAAATGAGTCAGAGAATCCATTTTTGGTATCAAATTTTACTAAAATTAGTGTTTTTTACATTTTTGCCCAAAAATCACCTTTTTGGCGTCAAACATTTTCAGACAACCTTACCTAACAATATCAGTTTTTGATTAAAAATTCCAAAATTTCACCAAAATCATCTGAAGTCAATTATCTAGGAGCGAATTTTTTTTTTTGGCTTAAAATTTGTTTGTTTTGAAAATATTGACCAAAAAGCGCCAAAAATGAGATTTTTGAGATAAAAAACATTTTTTTGGCACTTTTTGGTCAATATTTTCAAAACAAACAAATTTTAAGCCAAAAAAAAAAATTCACTCCTAGATAATTGACTTTAGATGATTTTGGTGAAATTTTGGAATTTTTAATCAAAAACTGATATTGTTAGGTTGTCTGAAAAATTTTGGCGCCAAAAAGGTGTTTTTTGGGCAAAAAATGTAAAAATCACTAGTTTTAGTAAAATTTGATACCAAAAATGGATTCTCTGACTCATTTCATTACAAAAAATGTATACTTTTATGTACATCACATTAATAATTTAAAAGTTACAGTGCTTGATAAATTTGGCGCCAAACAGGGTTGACACCAACCTTAAGTAAGTTTTTGAAGGCGAAATTTCATGAAAGATAATGACACAAAGTATTGCAATTTAATTTTCTTTAAAAACACTAAAAAATCTTTTAAAAAAAATTAAAAAAAGGTTTTTTCCCATAATACCTAGTTCACATTTTGCAACATCCGACAGGTTTTCACAGATCGTATCACAAATTGTATTCGTTAGGCGTTCACAGAGGTGCGCTGGTGTTTAGGTGGGTTTGGTTAGCATGTTCAAAAATGTTGAGCGGGGAACAACTTAGTGATCAATACACTATGTTTATGTTGAGCATTCGCTCATTGAGTATTTTGCATGTTGCTTATTTGTCAGCTGTTCGGCCATATATGGTGCTTAAGAAGAAATCTACACCCAATGCTCAGATCAACGTTCGCACATACACTGAATACTCAACTTATACATACCCTAGGCGTATTGATCACTTCGTCATCACCCTCTCAACAATTTGAACATGCTCAAAAATAATCTTAGACCCAACTGCGTACCATAAGCGAATACAACGTATACCAAATATGTCATGAACGAATGACAACTTGAATTACACGAACGTGCACCCAAATTTTCAAAACATCTGGCACATATTATAGCCAGGACTGATTATTAGCTCTATTCGCTTTTCGGTTAAATACCACCAATTGCCTGTAACATGCATTTCTATGGGAAAATTGACATTTTTGGTGCTGACTTTTGTACTATAACATATTAGATTAAGAAACAAGCATTATCATACAAAATCAAAATATCAGCATACTAGTACCTGGATTTGTTTCTGTTTTTTGCCCACTGACCACATAAGGGCCAGTCTGACCCAATTTGGCTTAAGCCTCAAATGTCAAACATGTACAACAACATCTTATGCAATATAGTGATAAATAACATCATCTTTCATGATATAAAAGCGAAATTACTTAATTAGTAGGAGCCCCAGAGCTCTAAATTCGGCTTTAAAATGGTTTGACCCCTGACCTCCGAACATACTCTAAAATAAATACTTTTATGATAGATTCATATCTTGTCTACAAGAATAAATTGTCCTGCTCTTATGATTCTCTTGCGAATATTCACATAGACAAAATGACATAAAACAACTCGTGTTAGGGGTAGTATTATGGCCATTTGACTGAAATTCAAAAAACATAAAAAAGTATGTATAACTATACATCATATCTATGGGGAAGAACTGCCTAACAATTTGAGATAGTTATTATAGTTATAATGTCAATGTTACAGGTAGCATAGCTAAATAGAACATTGGAAAAAGTTAGAAAAGGGTCAAAAATGCTTATTTTTCTAACTTTTTCAATTGTTTCATAACATTTTGGACCGATATGAATGACATCGAAATGTAAGAAGCTAATATAATGTGTTAAATAGTTCTTTCTTTAAACTCATAAACATGATTTTATGTAGTTTTAAGATTTCCTTTCAGTGTTATGGTCAATATACTACTCAAACCCTTACGAGAGATTCTATTACTTCATTTCTGCTATGTGAATACATGGGGAATATGATTATCGCCATAGCAAAATTTCGCAAGAGAATCTTTAGAGCAGGACGCTTTATTCTTGTAGATAAGATATATGTATCTGTCATAAAAATGTAAATTTGAGAGTATGTTTGGAGGTCAGGGATCAACTCCTAAATTTTAGGCCTGGGGCTCCTACTAAATTGCTTTGATACCATAATGGCATAGGTATAAAACATCAGCTTTTAAAATGTATCTAGAATAAGAGCCAAAGTTTTCCGCATTGCTGAATTTCCGCGAAAATCGCGGAATTGAGGTTAAACGCGGAAAACGACAATTTGATGAAAAGAAAAGAAAAAAAATGCACAAAAAAACGTCCAAAACACACAATTTATAAATAAAACATATGGCAACGCACCACCAGCGTTGATGTTGAAAGATTGTTTTCCCAATATAAACACATGTTAACAGATGAGCGGGAAACTCACTAAATTAAATACCAAGCAGCTGACGATGCTCAAATACAATGGCGTTATAGAGGGTCGGCTATAGCCTCTACAGTAATAAGGTAAGCCTAAAAATAAACAAGGCGGTTCTCGAACGGCGCGTCTCGCCTGTTCATCAAAAGTGACTTGAATTTAATCAGCAAAAAGAACATACCATCCCCCTTCCTCCACCAAATCCCATCAAGATAGGCCTTACGGATCTTATTTGACCCCAGATGACCTTGAATGACCTTGAAAAATTAATCAGCAAAAAGAACACACCACACCCCTTCTCTCCACCAAATATAATCAAGATAGGCCTTGCGGATCTTATTTGACCCCAGATGACCTTGAATGACCTCAACAAATTAATCAGCAAAAAGAACACACCATCCAGCTTCCTTCCACCAAATCCCGTCAAGATAGGCCTTACTGATCTATTTGACCCCATATTTGACCCCCGATGACCCCGAAAAACTAATCAACAAAAAGAACACACTATCCCTCTTCCGTCCACCAAATCCAATCAAGAAAGGCCTTACGGATCTTATTTGACCCCTGATGATTTGACCCCTGATGACCTTGAATGACCTCTGATGACCTTGAAAATTTATTCAGCAAAAAGAACACACCACTCCCCTTCCCTCCACCAAATCTCATCAATATAGGCCTTACTGATCTATTTGACACCATATTTGACCCCCGATGACCCCGAAAAATTAATCAACAAAAAGAACACACCACCCCCCCTTCCCTCCACCAAATCCCATCAAGATAGGCCTTACTGATCTATTTGACCCCATATTTGACCCCCGATGACCCCGAAAAACTAATCAACAAAAAGAACACACTATCCCTCTTCCGTCCACCAAATCCCATCAAGATAGGCCTTACGGATCTTATTTGACCCCAGATGACCTTGAATGACCTCCAATGACCTTGAAAATTTATTCAGCAAAAAGAATACACCACCCCCTTCCCTCCACCCAATCCCATCAAGATAGGCCTTACTGATCTATTTGACCCCATATTTGACCCCCGGTGACCCCGAAAAATTAATCAACAACAAGAATACACCACCCACCTTCCCTCCACCAAATCCCATCAAGATAGGCCTTACTGATCTATTTGACCCCATATTTGACCCCCGATGACCTTTAATGACCTCTGATGACCTTGAAAATGTATTCAGCAAAACAAAAAAAACACCCCCTTCCCTCCACCAAATCCCATCAAGATCGGCCTTACGGATCTTATTTGACCCCATATTTGACCCCGATGACCTTGAATGACCTACAATGACCTTGAAAATCTAATTAGCTAAAGAACACCCCCTTCCCTGACATCAAGTCCCATCAAGATAGGCCTTACGGATCTCTAGATATCGCGTCACAACGCGTCACAAAAGTTTTAAGCATATTTGACCCCGATGACCTTGAATGACCTCCGATGACCTTGAAAAATCAATCAGTAACAGAACGCACCACCCCCCCCCCCCTTCCCTCCACCAGGTCCCATCAAGATAGGCCTTACGGATCTCCAGATATCGCGTCACAAAGGTATTTCTTAGCACACGGCGGACGGCGGACGCCGGACAGAAATAGTGATAACATAGTCTCTTTCTGATTACATCAGGCGAGACAAAAATGATGTGTTTTTCTGTAAAGTGTGTTTACTTTGGTTTTATAGATTGTAAATTTTAAGCTTTCTTGGGGAAAATTACATCACAGAAAAATGCAAAATTTACAAAGCGGAAAAACGCGGAATTAGACAATTACAAAGCGGTAAACTTTGGCCCTTAAGGTAGCTAACTCGGCTCCTACACCACTACAGACAAAATGCTGTAATACCAAATCAATTATATCTATACTCTTTATACTAAGACCACAGTAGAGATAAGTCTTTCGTCTACCTATTTCAGGACTTGAAAATTGAACATTTTTGAAATTTCTTATGTTTTTCTTTATTTTTTGAAAATTCCCTAAATTTTCACCTTCTGACATTTCTGTAGACTTAACAGAAAGTGCTATGGCCAGGAAACTTTTGGAATAAATTTATAAGCACATTACCGAAATTCTCTCGTGAGTTTTTGCAAATACAGTGTTTACTTTTTGATTTTGATTTTTTTTTCAATTTTTATTTTAGGGAAATTTTCAATAGGCTGTAAAAAGATCTAGAAACACTTAATTAGTAAAAACTCACGAGATAACCTTCTAAACTTAATTACCTTTAATATGACACTTTGTTTGTGCAAATTGAACATGTACAGTTAAGCCCACAATTATTCATACCCTTGAAAAATATGTGTTTTTTGCGTTTTTCTCATATCTATACCAGCTGGAGTGGTGGAACTTTTGGCTTTACACTAAAGACAATTAGTTTGCAAGTACAAATCAATATATTTGGGGTCAACATTTTTTGCATAACAATAGAATTGAACATCAAGAATTGTGTTTTTATGCCTGTCCAAAATTATTCATACCCCATACCAAGTCTCAGTATTGAGGCCACATTTTGTGATAATACACATGTTTTTGACATTCCAAACATTCTTTACATTGTGTGATAGGCTTTTATATTGTTATGCAATTATTCCATACAATGTGGATGCATTACAAATGTGTCCTATTGAATGTACAGTGAGGGATATTATAGGACAACACTCTAGCTCTTTGACAGCATGGCGAAGGGGATCAAATAACTCAGTGAGGACCTTTTTTGTGCATTGTGAATGCTCACAAAGAGGGGAAAGGCTACAAAGCTATTTCGAAGCAATTTAAATTGCCAAATTCCACAATAAAAAGCATAATTAGGAAGAACAAGACAGTTCAAATCAGTTCAAATCAGTTCAAATCAGTTCAAACCCTGAAGAACACGGTCGGAAGCCAACAGTGTCCCCTTGTTTGACAAGAAAAGTATGGTGAAAGGCCAACAACAATCCACATATCACCGTCAATGCTCTCCTGATCAACCTTGGTAAGTATTGAACCAAGATATTAAGGCAGACACTCCAGCAGACATAGTACACAAGAGTTCTCCACGGACTCCGACCAAGAAAGACTCTACTCCTGAAAAGAGACAATGCGAAACTCATCTAGCATTTGCAAGAGCACTTCTGGACAAAGATCCAAGTTTTTGGTCTTCAGTGTTGGGGTTGCTTAAGATGCAAGACAAGTTTCTCTGTGTCTCTTTTAAGGAGTATAGTCTTTCTTGGTCGGCCTCCATGGAGACCTCTCATGTGCCATATATGCTGGAGTGTCTGCCATGATATCTTGGTCCAATAATTGCCAGGGTTGTTCAGGAGAGCATTGATGGTGATCTGTGGATTGTTGTTGGCCTTTCACAATACTTTTCTTGCCAAACAAGGGGACACCGCTGGCTTCCGACTGCATCCTTCAATCTTTTTTAGTGAGTTGAACGTCTTGTTCTTCCTAATTATGCTTTGTGTGGTGGATTCTTGCACTTGGAATTGTTTCAAAATAGCTCTGTAGCCTTTCCCCTCTTTGTGAGCATTCACAATATGCACAAAAAAGTTATTTGATCTTCTTCGCCATGCTGTCAAAGAGCTAGAGTGTTGTTCTATAATATCCCTCACTGTACATTCAATAGGACACATTTGTAATGCATCCACATTGTATGCACACATCATGGGATAATTACATAACAATATAAAAGCCTATCACACAATATAAAGAATGTTTGGAATGTCAAAAACATGTGTATTATCACAAAAAGTGGCCTCAATCCTTAGACTTGGTATGGGGTATGAATAATTTTGGACATTTTGGCATAAAAACATAATTCTTGTTCAATTCTATTGTTATGCAAAAAATGTTGAGCCCAAAGATATTGATTTGTACTTGCAAACTAATTGTCTTTAGTGTAAAGCGAAAGTTCCACCACTCCAGCTGGTATAGATATGAGAAAAACGCAAAAAACTCATGTTTTTTCTGTAGAAATTCACAAAATTTGGCAATATAGTGTTTCTAGAAAATAGTGAAAAGGTACTAACATTCCCAGTGAATAAACCATCCATCACCACTCAGTTATGGAGGGGGGAAATGGTGTTATTCCTTTATGTTTTGGCATAAAAATAAAATAAATGTCTTTAGCATAAATTGATTTTAAAGAAGAGAAAAAAATATTTACAAAACTATGTGTTTTCTGAAATTTGGCAGTAGGGCCTATTTGGGAATTCGGCTATGCCTCCTGTGTTAAGTCAATGGGTTTTCAAATAATGAAAAATTCTGTAAATCAAAAACGGCTTTTTGGAAAAAAATTCAAACTTGGCATATCATCTTTTCTTAACAATATACACATCCTCTGATATTTTGAAGCAAATCATTGCCGGTCACCATAGCCGAGTTAGCCACCTTAATCTATATAAAAGTTACAAGAAAAATACAAGCTTTCATTTTGACCATTTTGCAGAAGCAAAATTGATCGTACAAAATAAAATACATTTTACATACAATTGAGGTACGTCACTTTCAGCTCATCAATTTTGTTTCTGCAAAATGGACAATATCCTTCATCAGTTGCAGAAAAATAAAAGAGCTTTTGCAAGCATGTGGCACAAAGCTGATGGCTGCATGGCAGGAGCACTTCGTTGGGGAAGTCGTCGCACACCGTGCATTTCTCCTGCAATAGGAAAACAAAATATGAAAGTACATTTGAAGAAATATCCATTAACTACATAGTAATGTATCTACAATCATAGAAAATATGTGTTCGAACACTGACCCTTGCCACGGTGTTTGTACCAAAACATGCACACTATTTAAATCACATGAAAATAAAAACTTGTTAACGGTAGTCTGGAGACTGCCCTTCCTCGCAGATCAATGTTGTGAGGCTGTGGGGGGATCACAAATAGTGGCATTCAACATTGGTCAGGGGGAGAAGGGAGGACACTTGACATTGCACCTACAAAGTGTTCAAACAATATTTTCTAACAATGTAGGTATACGAGAAATAGCTCTTTACATGCATGGTTGAGTAACACCACAATGTCAGAATAATAACCAGAAGTAATGCCATAAACAATTATATAAACAAAATTCCATAATATATTTTATTTTTTTCCAATATCATTGATATTGTCACTGATAAATACTTAATAACATATACAAGCAATATAGCCAAAATGACTCAGTAACTTGATGAAACATACAAGTTCATGTGAAATCACCTTTCGTGCGAAGTCACAAACGTTACCACACATGCAGTAACATGACCATTATTTTTAAAGAAAAGAAAAGTAAGATTGTTTGAATGTTGGTGTGAATGGGCACAGAGCATTGCTAAATACATGTTTCAACAACCATCAAACCCAGCTTTATTCCTTCATTCAAAGAGATATTCTTAAAATAAGTTGACATTTCCCGGGACATTTCCCTGAATTTTTGTCACTAATGCATTCTATTCAACAACATGCAACAGACAGCCCGCCAGCAATAAAAAATATGCTCAGAAAAAATCTCAACGGCATTTTTTGTTAGAGCAATTCCAACCGTGTGGAATCATATGGAATCATAAATATGTTTGACAATGCATAGGATGTGGGGTGTTGGCAAATTCTATATCTTGACTTAGTGTGAAATTTTGCCCAAAAACTGACATTTTACTCCGTTTTTCACCACAATATTGTTTTTCAGGATATTTCTATTTTTAAACATGTTATTTCATCATGACTGGTGCCAAATGAAAGATGAGAATGTAAGCTTTAATATGATACAAATATATGCGAGTATAAATCACAAATATCAGAATTGTGATTGAAAATACATCAATTGTTAGCAATTTTTGATCAAATTTCGAAATAGTTATTTAATTAGGTATTAATTTAAGATTCCAAATAAAACAGAATCTGTCCCATGTGTTCCGAAAACTGCTCATATAACATTTAAATAATATAGAGGAAAAACAAAAAATGCTTTGATATTATCCAAATTGTATTTCATAGCAATTTTATTCTACAAAGCAACAGAGCAAGAATGCCCTTTATTTCAAGGTGTTATACATACCTATATAGGATATAAACAAGCACCCCCCCCCCCCCCCTGAAAAGGGGGTTGATCAGGAAAATTTGGGAGGCAAAGGAAAATCGGGAAGGCAAAGGAAGGGAATGAAAGGGAGAAGAGGAGATAAAAAGGGAAGGAAAGGGAAAAGGGAAAGAAAACGGACAGAAAGGAGAAAGAAAGACAGGCAAACTTTGGCCCATATGTGAAAAACTATCAACCCTTCATGGATTGGATGATGAGATATTTATGTACGGTAGGGTCTGGAGAGACGGTATGTTTGTTAGGCCAAATAAAAAGAGGGGAAGTGGGTATCGATCTGTAACTTAAAAGATCTTTGCAGTTTACGAGTTATGATCAAAAATGAAAATCTGCTTCCAGAGTAAAATGCTAGCGGGCGTTCACTCGGAAAAGATCGCATAATATGCCTAATATTAACTGCTTCTCCTCACTTTCCCCCTTATACTACATATTTCAATCTACACAGGAATCAAAGTTATTGTCTTAGGTATCATATTTATGCAATAACAAAATTGTGATTTACCTGTTGTTATGTTATGCAATCCTCTTAGCACGTGTTTCCTGCCAATCACAGAAAGTATTAACTGAGTCAATTTACTCATTTTGATGAGTCTTATGTTTGTCCGTGTACTGAGACACTTCAACGATTTACTGAGTCAAATGACTCAACACTAATGAGTCAATTGACTCAGCACTTATGAGTCAATTGACTCAGTAATGCTTTAAATGAGTCATATGATGCACCAGCAATGAGTCATTAAATGAGTTATATGATACGCTAGTAATGAGTCAAGTGAAACATGCATTGATCACCCGACTCATTTGAATGAGTCAAGTTACTCAGTGGTGGATCAAATTGAGTAATTTGATGCATTTATTCGAGTCATTTGATGCATTTATTTCAGTCCCTTGACTCACTAGAATGAGTCAGTGGTTTGTTCATGTACTGAAACACTGTGATATTTTATTGAGTCAGTTGACTCGGTGGATGAGTCACATGACTCGGCTGATTTGGCAGGGTCCAAAGTGTACTGACTCTAATGCGTCATAGTTATAATGTAGAATTCCAAAAGTGAATTATTTGAAAGGCAAAGGTTCATACTTTATAATAATATAATCACTCATGCGTATCATAATAAGATCATTTTCATTACATATTGACCAACCCTCGTATATATATCTACAAGACCAGGAAGCGCTATTTTCTTATAACCAGGCTAGCGAGGGATTGTAACATGTGTTAGGGTATATATACGGTTAGGTTTAGGGTTGGAATTAGGGTTATGGTTTGATTAGGCTTTAGGTCAGGGTTCAAATCAGGGGGTGACTTGCTAGGTTACGAACACATTTTCAAACGTGATTTACTCAAAATGCTACGAATTATATGATATCTGACATGATTGCCTTTAATTCGGTACCAGTCATGCAGTATGTACGGTGATCGCATTTACGTCGTATAATATAGAGATAGGGTCTATCCTTCACTCAATATTTCGACACAAATTAAGAAGAATTGAAATATGGTTTTGGAACAAATTGACCATTACAAGAAATTCTAGCAATTAGAAATAAGCTCACTTCAGTTTTCTCAGACGTACATGTCTCAGATTGATCTACACCGAAGCAAATACAATATTTTTGGTATAAATTTAATTGATATTGTCCAAACTGTTTTCATATATATCTTGCTCTGACTTTTTGGTAACGATAATAGATTTCAAGTTTTTGTTGAAATGATCCAATTATTGCACCCTGCTCTTCTTATTTGAATTAGCTTTTTGATAAGTGCATAGAAACAAAGCTTTGATTGAATAGGGCAGGATTTGTTAAGCTTGAGTGGTTTTAACCTTCCTTTCCAATGAGGTGTGGGTTCATTGTTTGAAATGCTGGTAGTGCTAGGGAGAATAGCTGTAAAGCTGAATTATGTGAGCCAAAATATTAAAATATATGTTTTTCTTTAATTTTCGATTATGTATTGCCACAGCGGAACAAAAAGAGATATCTCAATGAAATTAACAGAATAAGTAGGAAACATTTCCACCATTATATCGCAAGTGTTTAAATTTGAAACACTATTTGTTTTATTTCTGAATAAATTCAAATGAAAATCTCAATTAACTATTTGTTTTATATTTATATATATTTTTGAAACTCGGTATGGATCATTCTGAATTATTCACATTGGCTAAATGTTATACTAGCAATTTAAGATTTAGGTAAAATTGTAAAACACTTGTTATCTATATTCGGTCATTAATAGTGTCATTCATATAAAAGCTGACATCGTCACTTTTAGTTGATGTAAAACTTAAATGAAATTAGCTTTTTGAATTTGAGTCCAAAAATGCTAAATATTGATGTTTTCACCATTGTGTTATTATTGATTTATATTCGCTTATACTGGTATCATATATAAGCTGATACCATCACCTTTCATTTGACACCAGTTATGACGTAATCGCATCATTAATGATGGATATATCCGTAAAACAGTATTTTGATGAAAACGTGTAAACATAACTGTTTAGGGGGAAAATTGCCATAGCGATTGTTTCTTCTATAAATTATTTATGTATTCTAGGAGCAGTTTTGTAATAAATATGGGAAACTTGTGGTTTTATTTTTAATCTCAAAATAACATTTAACTAATTATATTTTTTGAATTTTAGTGGTCTAATTTAAAAATGCTAATTTTTTTCTTCTTTTTCACTCATTGTTTTATTATTCTTGATTTATATTCGCTTATACTGATATCATATTTATTTATTTTTAGGCCAAATCGTGCCATATGGCATGATGCTTGTGGATGCAAGTCAAAGCATGCCATGCACCTCTTAGTCAACACAAGCTTAGCAATAACTTCATTCAATACCCACGATATGGCTGCAGTGACGTCACACTTACCGCCTCTATTGCTCATTGGAGAACACCTGTCACCCCGGCACACCAAGACAACGGGCCTGACTATCTCTTAAAGGCATATTAGGTGATCTTTTCCAGAGAGCGCCCTCTATTCATGATTTTTTTTTAGAAAGTAGATTTTCTTGCAGATTTACATTTCTGATTATAAATCGTACTATCCTGTGTTCCCATAGTTAACGGTTGAATTATAATCATCAATGATTAAATGCTGTGTGAACATGACTGCTAGTACTTCAGAATTAGACTGTTACTTGTAGCTAACTACATTCCTTTTTGAGAATGATAATGGCCTGGGGAGGCACTCAACCTTTTTTTTGGGTAGCGATGTGCCGCACAGGGTCTCAAAAAGGGGGGTTACAGAACTGAACCGAGTGGATTTTATGATGAAAAATAGTGTCTTAGGAACTGATTTTTTTCCTCAAAAAAGTAGGTCTTGAGAACTGGCCTATAGTTCAATTTTGATTAGCAAGAACGTACATTTTCAATTTTCTTTGGTTTTAGAACGGAACATTTTCGAACAATTGGGGCTTTGGAACGCAACATTTCGCGATTTTTGAATTTTCAATAAAATTGGGGTCTTAAGAACTGATGCAGGCTCAAAAGGGGGTCATAAGAGCTAGCAGCAGAGGGTGAAAAAGGGGGTCTTCAGCGCGGCACATACCTATACCCTTTTCCAATGTCAGTGCCCCCCCCCCCCCTCCAGGAGCCGGAATACGTAATGAACCCGGTGACCAAAAAAATCAATGCGGCCATTGACATTTTCTGCTGATTGTTCAACGTGTTGGACTCTGTTGTTTTCCTATAAGACGGTAAGGGGTCCCCCAGCTCACACTGATACATGTGAATTATGGGCCCATTAACTAAAAGCACTTAGGAACATAGAGTAACATGACTAGAACCACTCTGTTCACTTATAAATTTAGGTGGGACACTTACCTATTTATTACAAACGTGCCATCGGATTGATAAAAACCTGTGGTCATAGAAGGGAAATATTTTCAGTTAATGATTATTTTTAAAAGAAGAATCACTAACTTTTGTTACAAAAGTGGAAGACTAATTCATCAGAACTGCAGCAAGACATTCCCTATGTTGTTGTAAAAATGTTGATACTTCACTTTAAGAAAGTTCTGATATTTTGCTTGAAAAGTTTGGTGTGGGTATGGATTTTTTTGTGGTTTGTTTCTGTATGATATATTATATGGCAAGCTTTACAATATATGTTAGTGTACAAAGTGAAAAGGTGACAAACCCCACATGCGAGTGGGGCTGCTTAGACCACTTTTGGATTTTTTTATAACACACAGAGATTGCCCGCAGATAGAGTAATCAAAGAGAGGGTAGCATCTGATAACATGCTGTTTTTATAGTTCTATTGATAAGGTTATGAGAAGTCAATACCCAAGAAAGACGGAGATAATGTTGTTTTTATTATAGACCTTTTATTTATTATGTCTACTCGTGTACGTCGCGATGTTGTCGTCCCAGCATGCAAGGCGGACGATAGGTATTTCTATTCTTATTCTAAGCACATCATCAACATCTTTCCTTTTTCAAAGAAACAAGATTAGAATACAATACAAAGCTATGGCATGTTACAACATACAAAAGACACAAGTCCAGACACCCAATCGGTGGGTTGTGTTACTCTCTCAAGTACACCTTCAGTCTCCAAGCGCTCCAATTCAGCTTTCAATTTTGGTTGGACTGATAATGCAATCCCGCCGAGGGGGTTGAATAACAGGAAGAACTTCCGAGTCTACTTGTAGGCTAACCAATCCGGGCATGCATCTCCGACCGGTGAATACATCCTTAAATTCGCGAATAACATCAGTAGCTTCTATGCTAGCGGTCGCGACGGTCTCATCAACATCTGTGATGTTGTCATAATTAACTGTGATGAGTTTCATTTGTTGACCAGTTCGCGAGCCAATAAGTGGAAGTTGCGAGCCCATAGCCTTAACGACATAGAATGGTACAAGATACTTTTTACCATTTTTAGGATTTCTTACATGTAGTTTGCATGTTCCAAGTACAGGTACAACATCTTTGCTATACATTTTGAGCTTTTTACATGACTTCACAAGTATGGTGCATGCCGGAAGATATTTATCTGGCAGGACGTTACATGAAGCACCGCAATCTACTTGTGTAGCGATATGTTGTTCCTGAACTTGCAGCATGGCCAGAATCTTGGTCTGGTAGTTCTGATGTTTATTATCAGTACTTATATTGTTGACTTGAACATGACTGTCAACCAGGCGCGGATACAGGGGGGGGGGGGGGGGGGGCCCGACGGGCCCGGGCCCCCCCCCCCCCCTACCAAAAAAAAAAAAAAAAGGAAAAAAAAAAAAAAAAAAAAAAAAAAAGGGGGGGGGGGGGGAGGAGGGCACATCACCCCTTAGACTCCCCCTGTTCGAGCTTTTAAACAATCTATACTTAAATTCAGAAAAAATCAGTATATACGTCGTATGCTCTACTTCTTTCTTGCATTGATAACAAATATATATTGATTGGAAATGAAGAGGTGGCTTTTTGATAAAATGTTGGTCAAAAGTATACACCAGATCGCACCAAATGAGTTCGAAAATTGAAAAAATTTCTACTTCTGAGGGGGGCACTTCCCCCCTCAGACTCCCCCCTGTTCGACCTTTCAAATCATCTATACTTAAATCAAAAATATATCAGTATAATATGCTCAACTTCTTTCGTGCATTTATAAAAAAAAACAAATATTTATTGGGAATGAAGAGGTGGCTTTTTGATAAAATGTTGGTCAAAAGTATACACCAGATCGCACCAAATGAGTTCGAAAATTGAAAAATATTCTACTTCTGAGGGGGGCACTTCCCCCCTCAGACTCCCCCCTGTTCGACCTTTCAAATCATCTATACTTAAATCAAAAATATATCAGTATATTATGCTCAACTTCTTTCGTGCATTGATAAAAAAACAAAATATTTATTGGAAATTAAGAGGTGGCTTTTTGATAAAATGTTGGTCAAAAGTATACACCAGATCGCACCAAATGAGTTCGGAAATTGAAAATTTTCTACTTCGGAGGGGGGCACATCCCCCCTCAGACACCCCCCTGTCCGAGCATAGCTCGGAGGGCGGTGCTGCGCACCGCTTGGATGGTACCGGCAACAATTTATTTTTTTGGGCCCCCCCCCTAAAATTTTCCTGGATCCGCCACTGCTGTCAACTTCATCATAGAGGTCAACAACAGAACATTCTTCTTCATCAGTAGAACTGTACTCTGATGAGTCTGTATCTACATTTTTGACATGTTTGTGACGTGCACCTGATGGTCATGACCTTTGGCTTTGTCTAGATTTAGAGCTAGTACTAGTAGTCTGATGTGCACTAGCAGGGCATTTACGTGAGAAGTGGTTTTCTTCACCACATGCATTGCATGTTTGTCCATAGGCAGGACATTGAGATTTGACAAACCTATGACATGTACCACAAAATTTGCACTCATTATATTTACTTAGGGCTTTTGTTTTGTAACTTTTGTCATACTTTTGTTTGACATTGGACCTGTTGTTATGTCTTCTGACAAAGTTGACGTCATTGTTTGTGGCTGATGACGAATGAGCCATCTTTTGGGCATGTGCGGCTGTAGTTTCGGCACTTTGTACTATAGTGATAGCCGATGCAAGGATTTGCTTCTTGCAGCGACGCCTTTCTAATATGGTTATCATGAATACCACAAACAATACGGTCTCTAGTGAGCTCATCAGACATAGCACCAAATGCACAGGTAGATGCCAATTTCCTTATAGTCTTACAATAAAAATATCAAAAGATTCATGAGACCCCTGTGTACCTTGATTGAACTGATAACGTTCAAAGATTACATTGGTTCTACCAACACAGTAATCTTCCCAGAGTTCAAGGATCTTATCAATGCTCTTTTGTTCCTCTTCATTGGCAAAGGGTAGGCCATTATGGACCTCCAGTGCTTCTACACCAATGCAGGTTATGAACGTAGCAACTCGAAAACTGTCATCCTCGGCCTTAAAGGAGGTGTCCCGCAAGCATAAAAGTGTGCATTATATGTTAGAAATATAACTATCGAGCCCAACTTTTGTAATGATATAGAAGAAAACACCACACTTATGACAAAAACAAATAAAAACCGCAATCTCTCGACAACATGCCCTTTTTAAAATTCGCGGCGATCAAAAGTCCCAGTATCAATGATGTCATAGTTGTACAATACAAATGCGCAAATTTGAGCACCGATACCCATGACGTCATCGACACCGGGACTTTCAATCGCCGCGAATTTTAAAAAGTGCATGTTGAGTGATGGCAGTTTTTATTCATTTTTGTGACTAGTACGGTGTTTTGTTCTATATAATTACGTAACGTCGGCTCGATAATTATGTTTCTAACAAATAATGCTCAATGTTGTGCTTGCGGGACCATTCCTTTAAGACCTGTTAGTGTCTCGTAAGATGTCCATAATTGTTTGAAGATCATCCAATTGGACTTGAGGTTGCCTTTAAGCTTTATTTTAGATGGAAGAGGAACATTACGAACAGATTTGGATCCTTCATTTCCAGCATGATGTGTACAAATTAAATCAGAGTTATTTTACATCCAATATATAATATGGCATATAAAAATAATAGATATGTAGCTACTTAGGTAAGCAGTAGTGCTAGTAAGCTTAAAAGCTTATTATAAAATGGTATACACAGGTACAAGAAGAGCTTACAATTGTACCGGGTCGTGCAACAAGTTTCTGAGAAATTTCACTTTACTCTACACATTATTTATGACATTACAATATAACAGAGTATGTGCACTTATGATTAAGGTTTCCAGAAATGAAAGTGTCAGACTCATAAACTAGTATCACTCAGCCTCAGGACTGAAAAATAGTGAGAAGTATCGTGTTTGTTTACACTACAACAATTTTACAAACTCACAAAGTCATCTAATATTATTAATACCGTAGAAACTCAATATGCATGTGAAATTTTCTTAATACTACAAGGCTTTGGGATCACAACTTAACCCAAAAATACCGCGATTACAGCAACGAGTTTATTTATCGTTGACTGTTTGTTTTGTTAACATCGCGGGGACGACGACACAGGTTAGGTTTTACCGAGCGTATAAATGGTGGCGATCGCGTGTGTCCGAGTGTTGTTGAAACAGTTCGTTTTTTGTATTACTCACACGGCGTGAAGATTCTATATAATCCCACTATTATGACATCATGTTTTTATAGTTCTATTGATAAGGTTATGAGAAGTCAATACCCAAGAAAGACGGAGATAATGTTGTTTTTATCATAGACCTTTTATTTATTATGTCTACTCGTGAACGTCGCCATGTTGTCGTCCCAGCATGCAAGGCGGACGATAGGTATTTCTATTCTTATTCTAAGCACATCATAACACATGCTATCTGAGAAAGTGGGGATGCAAAATTCCCTATGTTTGTGTAAAACAACAGGGTTGAAAATACTGGATTTAATAGATTAAGTTGGCAGGATTTTCTCTGGAATATCATTGCTAACATATCCTGTTTCTTAGGAATGAGTGCAGACAACAGGCCCGATATGATCTCCTAGCTGCTCCCTTATATAAGGCCTGCAAATTTAACCTGTACAGGTATAGATCATATGGTACAATGGGACCACCGATTACGTGACTCTCCGAAGCACAGCCGGTTGGTGAAACGGTAGTTGCTAGTTTCACACTTGTGCGATCACACAGCTGGTTGCTATTTTGTGTATACCAGGAAAGTCGTTGGTTATTGCAGACGTGGTTGTAGATATGAGGGTCATTCAATAAGTTCTACCTCCTAACTCATAACATCGCTATTATGAATATCAGCCTAATGACATTTGTCATGATTATAGCTCTGAATCATAGCTCCACATTTATAGTAAATGATAATTGATACCCGTTTTACTTTTGTTATAATACGATCAAAGCCAGAGAGAGATTTTGGACAACAGACACGGAAAATTACCCTAAAAATAAATACACGTTTTTACATTTTCTCTCCGTATTAAATAATTAGATATAACAGTCCATATAACAAACAATGGATGTTTTCTGAATATAAATCATGTACGAGATCAGATGTAGGCAATATAAACCTTTGTAGGCCTGAAAATAGTATAATATCAACTTGAATGTAACGCTACGTCTTTAGCAAACTGTGGAATGCTGCTATTCAGTCAAATGTTCGTTGTTACAAGTCAAGCCACAGTGATGCCTCGAATGTTAAATCTTGACAGTCACTTTATGAGTTTTCCATATATACAACCTTTAAAATAATCAATCAGGTAGTCAGTAATAGAAAATTTTCTCTTTGAGAGACTTGAAATCTATCCATTGGTCCTGTATAATGAAGATCCCTTAGTTCTTAGGGTAGGGTTAAAATAAATAGCTGTCCTGTTAGGGTTCTGGCTAATTACAGGCCATTTTCCCCAAGAAATCAGTCACTGTTATTGTTTATAGTCCGTTCAAGAGATATTTGTAATTTAGAACGGTTTCAATTAACCAATTGGGACGTTTTGTACATTAGAATTGGTCAAGTGAATAGCACTTGGGAGAAATTTGGCTGTCGTTTTGTGGTTTCCGTCGCATTAAATGGACGTTTGGTTTTCACTGCATTTCTGGAAAAGTACAACCAATACTTAGACCAATTTACTATGAATTTGTAGCTGTGATTCCGAGCTACAATTGTGTAATATTTCATAAGACTGGCTTATGTAATAGCAAGGTTATGAGGTAGGAGGTAGAACTTATTGAATGGCCCTCTTAGATGCCAGTTATTGCAAACGTGACTGTAATTAGTTAGTGCAGGGGTGGGCAACAGTGGCGTAGCCAAGGGGGGGCAAGGGGGGGCAGCTGCCCCCCCTGTGGGGTTCTCTGCCCCCCCTGTTGCCCCCCCTGTGGGAAATGTCAGTTGAAATAATTTGGGACTAACCTATTCACAACACAAGGAAATTCAATCCTCAATTTGGTTGTTGCCCCCCCACCAAAACTCCCGGCCCCCCCTTTGCCCCCCCACTGAGAAAAACCTGGCTACGCCACTGGTGGGCAACCTACGGCCCGTGGGCCGCATGGGGCCCGCCAGTGGGTTTTTTGCGGCCCGCGAGATGTATCAAGAAGAAAAAATAAAATAAAATTACATCATCACAAAAAGAGCTAGCTGCTTAGCATTTATCGGCGCAAATAATGTTCCTCAACGTGCGTAGGTATATTTTCCCCATTAATTGTCATCTGTCAGTAGCATAACCAGAGGGGGATATCACTCCCACCCCAATATTGACGTCGTATCGGTTGAGATTGGCACTGTCGGTTCATTAGACAAGAGGAATCATAGAATTATGATTGTCAAAAGTACACAGATGAAAAATGTTCGCGCGCATATGTGTCACCACATATTATTATGTTATTTAGTAACGGCTTGTTTAGGGCCAAAATATACCAAATATACCTCAATCGTGCCAAAAATAAGTGTAAAGTCAAAACATAAATGTAATTCAATATGCTTATACAAGGCCTACCTATTAATACTGTTTACAAACATTAATGATAATTAAAATTAAATGAAAACTTTTCCCTTTTTGTACGTATGGGATGGGTGGGTGTATATTGCATCTTTTCTCTCATTTAATTCTATGCATAAAACGATGGTCTTTTGTCACTCAGTTTTGATATGCATATCATACCCAGGACACGGACAATCATGTAAATATTATCCATAATCAATCTTTCAAGTGAGCCTACAGTGATGATCACCCACAAAACGTAACGCAATATGTAGGCCATAGTTCTATCAGCGTACTTCCCGCCCTGTCAGTGCATCACAATAAAACATGTATGTTAAAACTAGCATACCATTGTCAAACATAATTTTTCAAACAATGAGCCATGGTAAAACAACTGCCAAATGTGTGTAAATTACTCAAGTCTCCCTTTAGGCCAAAAAAAATTAATTGTTTGGTTGTCCTCCACACAGCTGAGAGTTGAGGTGCGGGCGGGCGGATTTTTATTTTATTTTTATTTTTATTTTTATTTTAAAATTCAATGGGAACTCAGTCCCAGGTATTGTAGTGTTGTAGTGAAGCTCTGCATAGTTCCCCACATTTTTAAAACGAGCGTCGCGATGGGTAGACACTACGCCATTACAATTCTTGGTCGCCATTACAATTCTTGTCTTGTTTTGCCTAAAAGAACGTTGAGTTGATGTGCAAGCTTTAGAAATTTACGCATGAAAATATTAATAAAACCTATATTTTTCGTACTAAATGCAGAACAAAAATGTTTTATACGGTGTTGAAATTAATAATAAAGCTGTTTTGCGAAATTTTCTTGTACAAATATACCCCAAAAAACATTTTTTTATATATTCTCATAACACGTTTTTTTTAAATAAATTCATTAATTGCACGTTCAGCGAATTTTTGTATTTATAGTCCTTTAAATAGTCCCGACGCCCGTGCGATGTTATACAATGAACATCGTGTAACCACTGGTTACATGGAATTGCGTACTGGGATGATGTTGCAGTGTTTAGATTGCCGATGAAACGGAGTTGGTCTGTTCGAATACTTAGGTTGTATATTAAAACGATACATTTGGGCTGTCATACATTTGGGCTGTCAAATTGTTCAAAAAAATGAAATAAAAACTTTTTAAAAATAAAAAACATATTCGTGCGGCCCTGAAATTACGTGCGGGCGGTCGAGGACAACCAAACAATTAATTTTTTTTGGCCTTATAATCATTTTATGCGTAGAATAAAATAAGAGAAAAGATGCAATATACACCCACCCATCACATAATGTCAATTTGACAGATGATGTTTGACAGATGTTTTCTATCATTAATAAACATATGGCAAAAGTTTGAAAAGCGCCGCTGTGTATGATACATGTCGATCTGTGAAACGGAAGAACCATTTTACTTTCCATCTTTCATTCAATACACCTACATAACTAGAACATTACAACATTCTCAAGACGTTTAAAACATGATATAGACTGATACTAATATTCTATTATCCTCAGTAAAGTTGGTCCTATTATTTGGTTATATTTTCTATAAATAGTCACTGATTTTTTATTTCCTTTATCCATGCAAAGTTTTGTTTACGTTTCTTATTATGCACTTATCAATTGCAAGCCCGGCCCCCGGGACATGGCGGGGACTGTGTGGGGACTGTACACGAATATACAAAATATGGTGCCCGGCTATGCGGGGGAGTGTACGGGGACGTATAAACTGTGCCCCCGCTAGCTGGGGCATGTAGCGGGGACGTACGCTAAGGGTACACAAATGTACATCCCGGGCGTAGCTATACATAAGCTAGAGATGCGATGCGCTTGACGGGATAAGCATAAGTAAACATAGGGAACACATAGAAATGCATCCCGTTGTGGTTAGCCAGGGCATCCACTTTTTCCTGGGTAACAGTGGCTGGAGGGCCAGGACTGTAGCGTGGACGTACGCAAAATGGTGCCCCGCCCTGCGGAGACCGTACCCGGGACATCACATCGGCAATGTGTATACGCCCCGGCCTTATAATCCCCGCTATCCCCCGGGGCCGAAGATGCAATTGATAAGTGCATTAAGGCATATAAGCCTACTTATGTATACGGTTTTAGTCCACAAGTTTACCCACTGCTTTATCCTTCCCTTCCTTTAAACCTCAAAAGTTATTTTTGTCATTTCAGTGGTCATGTTATTGGCACAGGTATTTATAGGTTATATAAATGCCGGGTTTTTTAAGTTAAAAAGAACATAGCGATCATGCATATGCGCTGCATAGGCCAAACCATTACCAACAATCCTTGAAAAAAGTCTTGGAACGCTCGCTCGTTAACAATAACACAACCCCCCCCCCCCTACAATGTTGAGGAATGTTTATGTCTCCAGCAGTTGTTCAAGGTGTCCCAACATTGATGATTGGTGATGGGGTGTGGGGAAGTGAAAATTGTTGTCTATATAATCCTATTAAAAGTTTAACAAAATAAACATCATTAAAAGATCAGCAAACAAATTCTGCACATAATGATCAAAACGTGTAAAGCTTTCCAGGGACTTTTTTTCTAAGATTGTAGGTCTCAGAGCGATGGTAACAACATTGGTATGTCTTCTTTAAAATAATGTCATGATTGTTCTTGAGACTAATTACAAGAGCAAGTTGTGTTTCACCATTGCAGCTAAATTAATAGGTCCTGGTAATACTTATACACACTTCTAGGCCTGGTTCAAATAAACACCCTGTAGGCCTACATCCCCGAGTTAAAGGATCGTACAAAATGTTGCCATCGTTTGTTGACAAACCCATTTCTTATTACTAACAGGGAGATAAAACCGCATCATTTTTGAAAGCATAACAAAAATCGCAAACTTTTACTTGAATTTTCGCATTGGTAGTTGGTGGCGTTTGGATAGTACAACAACATCCATTGCAATACACCAATTGCTTCTTACATCCGAACAATTTAAATCTAGCTGAAAATTAAAAAGCGATGATTCTTCAAATAAAGCACAAAAATCACACCATACACCTTCAAGCGCGGTGAGACTTTTACTAATAAAAATTCCATTGAAATGGAATGGGGGCGATCCAAAAGAAAGAAGCATGTTTTGTAACCATTTTCTGAAGCATCTGTTGCAAACCAAAATACCAGGGAAATGGTGTATCTATTTTCCATAATTCAAACCAAAAAACAAATCAAAACACCACAGTCTAACCACTTATTAGACAAACCCACAGCAATTGGGAGGTTTCTCCTATTAGTCAAACAAGATAAGCTATTATGTCTCTCTGTGGGGAGTCTATAAACATCTCTCTGAATGAATCATCAACAGTCTATGCATCAACTAAACAAATATAGCTTTGACTCCATCACAGACTGCAGGACTGTTAAAATAAACTGCATAGGTATGTAATTTACAAACATGGCTGCCCCCACTTATGTCTAGAAAGACCTAAATGTGTAATTTTTTGCAATCTGATGCTATAAGGGTGGCTTCGCCCCCCAAAAAACACAATTTGAAAATTAGGGCTTTCTGAACCCTGTATGTCATGAATTTAAATAAGGTAAATAAAACTGTTGTCTCAAAGCTCTTCAAATCCTACTGCGGAATTCCTTTTTTATTTTATTTTAAATATACCATCATCTAATGCTTGTAAATATTCAGCACAAATATCAATGTCCATATATTGGTGTATTTAAACTGGATTTCTTAACTATAGTGTAAAACTGGGAAACTTAAAATCAAAATAGGAATTATGAGTTTCAAAAAATAATAAGAAAAAACATACATTTCTTGACTTTGAAAGATAATGACATTGTAAAAGGCGCATGATTTTACTAACACGGGGGGAGCTTTTAGACAAAAGATATATTTAATTTTAATATGGCCTAATGATTAAATTCAATTAATTACCTCCTTCTCCTCGTCATCATCCCTTGATGGTGGCTGTGGCACCCGAGATCTATGACTGCCACTATGGGAGGACCTATGGGCGATGGTGGGAGACGGCCCATGAGATCTGTGGCTGACTGCCTGAGACGGTGGTGGGGGCGACCTATGTGATCTGTGGCTGCTGACTGCCTGAGATGGCGGTGGGGGCGACCTATGTGATCTGTGGCTGATGACTGCCTGAGACGGTGGTGGAGGCGACCTATGTGACTTGTGGCTGATGACTGCCTGAGACGGTGGTGGGGGCGACCTATGTGATCTGTGGCCGATGACTGCCGGAGATGGTGGTGGGGGTGCCATGCGATATCTGTGGCTGATGACTGCCTGAGATTGCGGTGGGGGTGGAACATGAGATCTGTGGCTTTTGACTGCCTGAGATAGCAGTGGGGGTGGCCTATGTGATCTGTGGCTGATGACTGCCTGAGATTGTGGTGGGGGCGGCCTATGAGATCTCTGGCTGATGACTGCCTGAGATGGTGGTGGGGGCGGCCTATGTGATCTGTGGCTGATGACTGCCTGAGATGGCGGTGGGGGCAGCCTATGTGATCTGTGGCTGATGACTGCTTGAGATTGTGGTGGGGGCGGCCTATGAGATCTCTGGCTGATGACTGCCTGAGATGGTGGTGGGGGCAGCCTATGTGATCTGTGGCTGATGACTGCCTGAGATGGCGGTGGGGGCAGCCTATGTGATCTGTGGCTGATGACTGCCTGAGACGGTGGTGGGGGCGACTTATGTGATCTGTGGCTGATGACTGCCTGAGACGGTGGTGGGGGCGACCTATGTGATCTGTGGCTGATGACTGCCTGAGACGGTGGTGGGGGCGACCTATGTGATCTGTGGCTGATGACTGCCTGAGATGGTGACAATGCTGCAAGGAACCAGAAAGAAACACTGGCTAGTTAGAAGTGGGTCCTTTCTTGAAAGGGTGGGAATCCAATAATTAACATGGGATTAATCCAATAATTATATAACTCTGTCTGTGAAGAGTCTTGCCATGAAGGGGCCATTTATTACTATCCCTTCTTCACACGAGTAAAAGGTGATCTGTTGCAGTTAATTTAAAAGATATTCAAATTTAAACAACTGCCTAATCCATCAATGACATGAAACTTCTAAAAAGCTGTGCCATTTTACATAACTAGAATATCAAAGAATCAGTTTAATTATTTAATTTGAACATGTTAAAAAAGAAAATAATGCTTAGTGTAATACAAAGTTTTATCCTTTGGGAAGTAAGCACTACCAATGGCTTCCCAATTCAGATTAGAGACAGACAAAACTGCCTCCAAAATATGGCCTCTATCAGAAAACAGTAACACTTATGTATGATTTTTAAAATGTGTCTACCATGCCTTGTTTTAAGTGCAATAAACAGCTAATGTAAAGGACAAAGTGGTATAACTTTGACTAGTTACAGGAGGCATGGTGAGCCCAATGTAATGTCATGAGTTTAATACTACCAGTCAAAATTTGTTTCATATAAACAACTTTGTGAAGTTTATATCAACTTGCAAGTGACATAAAATGCCTTGAAAATGCAAACAGTGTCCATTGCGATTTCCGCCACAAGAAAACATTAACGCATGTGTGAGTTTTATGCAAGGAATGCAACAACACACATGGATCTTTGCTCCGAGCATAGCTAAGGACATTTAACCAATCAGATAACAAGCATTTTCATATGGCATTTAACAAATAACATGTCCTGTCTACAGCCTACTGCTGGAAGTTAAATATTGAATGTACAATATTGTTCGTGGCATGGCTAGTTACTGCAACCTAGTCCTACTATCAATTGGAGGGTTGTTTCTTCATACGTTTAAATGTGTTGCACTAGTATACAAGGTGGAGCGGTATCTTGAGATTTGTATTTGGAATATGTAGAAACATTTATATGTTCATCATGCCAGTGATTGAGATGAATAAAATGGAGATTTAGAATACAGGGTGTACCATGGCTCAGGTTTCATGGCTGTTTGTTACTTTTTCAAAACCACTGGACCATGACTAATTCACCGTCAGTGCAAAGCCCAATTAATAATGATAATATTCTGAACATCTGAGATTAATCCAATAAAAAATAAGACCACTAGCATAATTTGCGTAAACCATGTCATTTACTACATAGTCTGTACAATGGGATTTACACGTACAAACCAGAAAATGACATGGTTTACCTTTCAATACTTTGCTTTCATAGTTATTGTAAATCATCTATCAATAGCAAAGATTATCATTAATAGCTACATAATCCACAAATTGGATGCATGGATAATTCTGTGCAATGTTCAATGTTGCTCAGTGTTCTCATAAGAAAGCCTCAGTATGTATGAAAGTTGTGGTACATGTAGGAAAGGACCAATCATGTCAAAAGTGTGTTTGTCAATCATTGACAGAGAAGGACATTTAGACTTAGAAATTGGACTTGTAAGTCAATTTCAATGTATATGCCATAAAGTATGATAAGAATATATAAGTATGATCAAAATAAGAATACTTAAGCATGATAAAAATATGAATAATTTCCCTTTAGCCTATTTAAATATGTAATATACCACTGTCATGTTAATCTACCTTTACTGTGTGAATTACCATTGTACATACTACAAAATGAGTTGTCTTGCCTAGTTGGTCACACTTTCTTTAGTTGATAATGAATTTTTCTCATCTTTTCAGGATTTCAACTTTAATAGTTGTACTTTACAATGAAATCAAATTGGTCATGGTTCAGTGGTTTTAATCGGGATTAAATCCACGCTGAAAGAGAGTCCTATTGTTTTTGATACACCCTGTAGTTTGATAATCATCCTGAAAATTTCACTTTTGAACGTTTGGAGTACAGGACAACATATCATTGAAATACAGCAATTGCACTTACGCTTCAGCTCTAATGCCTGGCACACCACATTGCAGATGTGTTGTTTACAAAACGTCGTTATCGTTTCCGCTCCCAAATTACCATTGGAAAAAACCCTGCACAAATAATAAATTACATTTCGTGATATTCATTATCATGATTATATTAAAACATCAACGTTTTCAAACTGTTTCAAAGTGATTGGTACCAACAATGTTTCACCAATTTAGGCTTAACAAGAAATAAATTTGTAATTGTGATAGTTTTATCTTATCTACAATTCAAGAAGATAGATTATTGCATTCAGAGTTTACATGGGTTTATTGAAGGAAAGTGTGTGTGTTTTTACAACAGCAGTAAGCGTGTACAAGCTGTGCTGTGTGAGTGAGTACAAACACCATTATGCCCATCCCCATTTAAATGACAATAGCTCCTAAATGCAGAAACGTGTTGCCTTTAAATTATCAGATTGTAGGCATCCACATATGTGATGCGATCTGTAAAAACCCGCCACATGGTGGGATTTTTCATATTGGAGATATTTATATCATAAAGCTACAAAACAAGAAATCATGAAAACAGGCCAAAAAAGATACATCTTTCAATAGAATAACATTATAAGGTTAATAAGGAACGTGACTTAAGTAACTTTTTGAAGGTGAAATTTCATAAAAGATGATGACACAAAGTATTGGACATTAATTCTTTAATCTCTATATCAGGCTTTCTCAACTAGACTTTACTGATGCGCCACATTTTAGTAACCAACTTGTTGAAGCTCCACTTGGTCATATTTTTTAGAATTTTCAATGGCAAAATTCCCTTTATAACATTAATTTCAAAATATTTAATATATGTAGGCAGCATATTAACTAATATTACTGTTTTGAGGGCATATACGTGTGTAGCGCGATAAAAATTGCCGTATTTATACATCTGACCAGGACCGTCAGACACTTTTGCCCAAGGGGGTGCGTTTTCACGATTTTTTACCGGAAGTAGTAGTATGACGTCAGAGTGTTAGTGCTGCAGCACGCTGACGATGCGAGCGCCTCTGGCGCGAAGCCAATAACGGGTGGGGTTCAGGGGCTGAAGCCCCCTGAAGCTCTGAGCATTACAGCGAATCTAGGACACAATTTTCATGTATCTTGCCATCAAGTTCAAGTTCTGATGATGCATGTTTTTATATAAACATGTTAAAGTTCCAGTTCAATATTAACATGATAAAAATCCTAACAATAAACAGTGTCAAAGTAATTAGAACCAGCTACTTGACGTTTTTAACAGATTTTGTTCTCTCACTATGTTGTGTAATAAGTTAAGGCTCAAGTGCTAATTATTTGACAGTAACTTTAACATGTTTAACTTTATCTTCACTTTAGAATTTTAGTTCATGATGGCACATTTTGTTCAGAATGTACCTGTTTTTAAACAAACCTGGTGTTTTGATATTTTCATCATAACTTTTGGTAACAGTACATGCGATGGATATGACTCTGACAGAATCCTAAAACGTTTAAGGGGGACTCAAGGAAGTCACTTTTTGAATTTTGTGAGTGCTGAAATTATTGAACTATGGCTCAAATGTATATAAAATTACACATTTTTGGAAAGGAAATGGATCAGAGAATCCAAATTGTGCGTCAATTTTGACCAAAAATGTTGATTTTTGAACCAAAAAAGTTCAACGAGGCTAACAAAAATAATTTTGAGTAAAAAATTCCCAAATTTATAGAATATGATGTTAATACACTAACTAATAGGGACAATTTTTTATTTTTAAATCTTATCAAATATTTTTTGAAATTTTGACCAAAAAGCGCCAAAAAAGTGGGAAAAGAAAAAAAATCACTTTTTTGGCGCTTTTCAAAATTTCCAAAAATATTAGGTTAGGTTTTAATTTTTTTTTATATGCATTTGATTAATAGTTCAATAATTACAGCACTCACAAATTTTTTAAAAAAAAGTCAAAAACTTCCTTGACTCCCCTCCCGTTAACTATGGTTTTGCCTAAACATGTATGTCCCATGTGCAATAAGTGCCCTGGTGGATTCAAGAATCAAGAATATTTCTTTGGCATGCAATTCTATTGCATGGCTGCCAAATATAATACATAAACCATTCTGACAGAGGGGTTTGGATAATGTGCGAGTTGCGAGTAGCGAGTTGCTAGTTGCGAGTTCGAGTTGCTAGTGCAAGTTGGAGTTGCGAGTAGCAAGTTGCGAGTTGAAATGTGCGAGTTGCGAGTTATATTTTGCGAGTTCAAGTTGCGAGTTATGAGTTGTGAGTTGAAATGTGCGAGTTGCGAGTTAAAAATGCAAGTTGACATTTGCGAGTTGTCACATACGAGTTGCGCTAGTTCCCTATTATTTGATAGTTACTTTCATTTCAATTTAAGTTCAATTTAAGTTCAAATAAAGCGCTTTGATAATTTTATTTTACATTATTTTGTATAAGGAACAGTATTTAGCTGCTTTATAAGTTATTTTGCAAGGTATAGGTAATAATAGCATTAAGGGAAGTGTCAACCTAATATTTTGATGATCAACATTTGCTTCTAAGTTTGAGAATATTGAATAAAAGTACATAAAAGTATACATTTTTACGAAGGAAATTTGATAAGGAATCCGATGGTGATATCAATGTGATACTAAATAAACTAAATTTTGAGAAATGAACCAAAAAGAGATTTTTTTACCCCAAATGTTTCAGGCAGCATAACTAAAAAATAAAAAATGGTAATTTGTTCTAATATAAATATTTGTAAACAAGACAATTTTGTCTAGGAGGCAATTTTTTCTTTTACCAAAATAAGGCTTGGTTTAGGAAATATTGCTAAAAACATCGGAAAAGTGTAAAAGTCATATTTTTTTGCATACATTTTGCTAGAAATGGATGCATATCTCGAGTTTAAAATCCATAATCGAAAAAATAAAAATTTGCCCCCTAGCACTGAAAGTCCTCTACACAATGGTAGTAAAAGCTTACCTGATAGTTCGATATATTTTTAGTTATGTTGTCTGAAAATTCGTAAAATTCCTTCAAATTTGAACTTCTAGAAAACATCGATTTAGTAAAAATAATATTAAAATATTGACATTTTCCACCATTTAAAGCTAAATGTTCACAGAATACAGGGGCGTGTGACCTAATAAGCGAGTATACTATTATGAACAATCATTATAAACTATCAGATTCAATTTATATTGTCACAATGTTAAGAAATTGGAAGAAAACTGAAATTTAAATGATCGTAAGATTGGCCTTTGTTTACATTTTTAGACATTGTTTTGCGCTCTTTTGTTTTTCGCGTCTACGTCGCGGATATTAAGCGGCGCGTCTAGTATTACGCGCAGGAAGTTTCAGCGCGCGACGCAATGATCGAACAGCTGTCGCAGCATTTGAAAAGCGTGGAACTCCGCTTAAATTCCCGCCAAATAACCATGCGCCTTTTCCTGACTCAAACTTACCAAAACAACAATTTAAAATCACCCAAAAGAACGGGAAATAATCGCTTCCGATTAGTAACTTATGATGGTAATGATAGAATACATATAAAAGTATTAAATGATAGAGAAATATGAAATTCAATTTTTGAAACAAGTGCCGGGTTGACACTGCCCTTAATAGCTGCTTTATAGTGTAAAGGGATTAGCTGCTGTGCATTTGGAACAGTGCTCTGCTTTATATTACAAGGTATTATAATAGGTAATAGCTGCTTTGCATTAATAGCTGCTCTAGATGTTAAGATGTTATTTTGAATGGTGTGAGAAATAGCCGACTTTCATTAAAGGGGCAATTGAGAGATGTATCGATATACTAAATGAGCAAATAATGTAAAGATAATCATCAACATAGCCCAAATCCAAAATGTCATACAATTCTGACATCGCCTTTATGCCAAATAAGCAAATAACGGCACTTCCGGGTTGAGATTTGCCGCAAAAGGCCGCGTGTAAAACGATAGCATAACTTCCGAATTCAGCATCTACGATTCAGGAAAATTGGTGTTGGACAACATAGTCCATTTCTTTGCTAATATCCCACTTTAAGGGACTATTTTCAAGCGCTGATTTTGCAACAAACTTATGTGGAGAGCTTGAGCTATCTACTAAGTGGTATCCCTCCCCCGCCCCCACCAATCAATGTTGAGGGTCCCAACGACCGTGGTGATGAAACGGTTCCGAACAACATTGAATGGGGAGACTGGGGGGGGGGGGGGGGGGGGGGTGGTTGATTTCAACAAAGTCCTCAAAGTGGTCCAACAGTTATTTCCTGAATTGTAGTTTCGATATGATCATATACTTAGAAAATCATGAAATTTTATATGATAAACGGTGAATGTTGGTAAACTGTTTCAGATGGTCCCACTCCCATACGTATCTCTCAATGGCCCTTTAAATAGCTTGATACAATTTTGTATGGTATTCTTAGGTATTGGGCTATGTTTAAAGTTGGAATGCTTTACTTGACCAAGTAATGTGCATAAGCAGGGGTCTGGGGATATTAACATGTGTTCAAACATCTTTGCCCAATTCACCCCCCCCCCCCCCCTATTATGGGGATTTCAAAAACAAATTGAAGCTTTAAAACTTTCATTTACGCTGACTCTTTGCAACAAACTTATGTGGAGAGCTTGAGCTATCTACTAAGTGGTATCCCTCCCCCTCCCCCACCAATCAATGTTGAGGGTCCCAACGACCGTGGTGATGAAACGGTTCTGAACAACATTGAATGGGGAGACTGGGGGGGGGGGGGGGTAATTTCAACAATCGATCACTTTTTGGGGCTATGATTTTGATGGCCGAAGGATCCCCATATTTTTACATTAGGGACCGTTCATTATTTCTACGGGGACGGAAAGTGACAACAAAACAAAAAAATGACCCCCTTTTTCTAGATACTAAAAAGTTATGACCCCCCCCCCACTGCAACGTAGAAACAAGTTATGACCCCCTTTTTTACACACACATAGGCCTACAAATACAATAAGCATACATAATTGAAGGGTTGGGTGCAATAACTTGGCACTTTAACTTAGCACATCCACCCCTTCAATTATACATTTTCGAGAATACTATAAAAATATACAACAATTATATTATTATAACACACTTTGGATTTTTGTTGAGTAGTGTATAATTTCAGACAGTGAAGAAAAGATCAGTAATAATGAAGTCCTCAGTTCTCTCCCGTTTGATATTCTTACTGAACGCGTTGAGATTGTGCCGCTATCCCAGCTATATATCACTTCTTGCATTACTACTATCCAAGTTTTCACTGACATCATCTGCATCACTACTTGTGTAATCACTGTCTTGTAAACTCCTTGCATCTTCAACTTCGCTGTCAGATTCACCATGCACTTCCATCCAATTTGTTTGCCATTTAACGCTAAAATTGTCAAATTTGGTCTAATTCTAACTAATTTTGTATTAAAAAGAACGCTTGCGTGCACAATTTGGAGTAATTCTGTTACCCTTCACAGTGTATTCACAGTGCATGATTTTTAAGAATGGCGCATACTACTAATGTAGGGTGTGGAGGGTATTACAGAATTATGCCCACAATGTAGCTGTTTCATGCTAAAATTGTCAATTTTGGTCTAGTTTAACCTAATTTGGCCTTTCTCGCAAAAAATTGTAATTTCATGCTAAAATTGTCAAATTTTGTCTTGAAATATTGGTACAAAAAAGTTATGAGCCCCCCCCCCTTTAATTTCCTAAAAAAAGTTATAACCCCCCTCCCCTTTTTGATTTCTTTAAAAAGTAATGACCCTTTCCTGTTTTATGCCTTTCCAGTAGAAATAGTGAACGGTCCCTTATGTATGTAAAATCTTATGGGCCAGAAATGTTCCATTTAGATAAAATGTGGTGAATTACTACTCAATGGGCACATTTCGTGTGACTTTGTGCTTCTAAAATAAGAACAATTGAAGTTATGCAACTCAAAATTTGGAATGGGATAATTTTAAGGATGACCTTTCATAGTTTCGTGGGCCACCTCTTTTAATAATCACTCCAATGGTAAGTACCCACATAGCATATAGAAACATTGAGTCGGCCACAGGTAGGTTGATAGCATAATTAAGTATTAACACATTAACATTAACATAAATGACAACTCGCAAATATGAAGAACTCGCAACTCGCAAATCCAACTCGCAACTTGCACAATTGAACTCGCAACTCGTAATTCGAACTCGCAAAATCCAATTCGCAACTCGCACATTTGAACTCGCAACTTGCAACTCGAACTCGCAACTCGCAACTATCAACTCGCAACTACCAACTCGCAACTCGCTGAATACCCCTGACAGAGGAGGGAAGTATTGAATATGCATTATTTTATATATTTCAATAGCAGAAAAGGAAGGGTACATCTTCTAAACTCAAGGTGTCTCACTTGATGGCACTGTTAACTGTTTTTTTCTCTCTTTTCATCTTCTTTTATTTGTATTTATTTATTTATGATTCTTTTTGGCCTTTTGACAATTGTACTAATAACATAAAGTGACATGTCATAATGATTTAAATGTCAAATTAATACAAGATATTTGTTGTTGTAATACAAAATTAAGAAAGAAACATTCATTTTTTGTGTACAATATTTGTAAGTCTGGCAATTTAAGGGTGTTCCTATGGCTAGAAAAAAACTTCATATTCAAGTATAAGGTAGAGCTGGTTGAGTACAACAAAAAAGTCTTTACTGGAGGTGAATCGGATGCACGGTTCAACAGATATAACCATTTGAAGTCATTATGAATTCTTTTGTTTTTTATTGTTTTTTGGCCAACAGAGGGCAGTCTATTTTCTTTTCTTTTTTATTGTTTTTTTGACTCCCTAGGTAAAATTTTCTATGAAAATTTAGTTTTTTGTTTTTGCTCTAAATATTTATTAAAAACTCTTATAGACTCCCACAGCAGAGGAAATAAGGAGAGTAGTATAACCAACATATACACCAAGTGGTAATACATTTAAGAAAGTGCATGAACTTGAAAAAAATAATTAAGTGCAATAGTTAGCCTCATTTTTATCTAAAGCTTCCTTAGATAATTAAGTATAATTAATTATGCAGATGTCTTACAGCCTCCCGCAGCGCAGGAAAGTTTCTAAAAACTATAATTAACAAGCTCCAAAAATTTCAGCTTTGTAGCATTGATACTTTTCTTGTAAAAATTAATTAAACATTTTTGCATAGATTAATTATTTAAAAAACAGTAAGAAACAAAAGAAATGAACGCTTCAATTTTGCTTCATTTTTGACAATTAAATTGTCATATCTAGAAAACCGTACCTCCGATCAAGCTCAAATTTCAGATTATTGTGGAACTCAGCAAACTCTATTGAAATATCAAATAAAAAATTAACCATAGGAACAACCTTAATGAAATTTCACATGATGCATTTGTTTGCAAATTCATTCTTTCATTCATTAACTTTATTTATACAGAAACATATTTTACAAAAATACTTTTGTTCTTCCACGTTTCTGAGGAATATATCAACAATGTACATAAAAACAAGAGTTAATTTGAGGAGGGTGTTGAAAAATAAAGATTTCATTGGTATTTACACTCACCGTACTCTCTGCGCTCATCCAGCAAGAGTTTTGTAGTTTAAGTTGTAGTTTTAAGGTTTTTATCTTGTAAGCGCTCTGAGCCTTTTGGAAATGGTGCAATTAATGCTTTCTGTTTTGTATTGTGATTAGGGACCGTTCATTATTTATGGTGGAGGGGAGTTGGGTAAACTACAGGGGGGTCATGTAACTTTCATATGTTGAAATAGGGGGGGGGGGTTATATAACTTTTTATTCTTGAACAGGGGGGTTGTGTAAATTTGTCTAAACTATAAAGATGGTGTAATTGGAGTGATTTTAGAGGCTATTTTGGAGTGTAAATGCCATTGTTTTCTGCGCTTCACGCATATTTTCTTAAAACCTATCGACTTCAAAAACCTTTACTATGACACGACTTCTGGACAGCAAATCGACGATATGGTGGAAAAACATCTATATAATCATCAACGGTCGAGACATTAGAGCCTCAGGGTGTATAATGTTACAAAATCCAATTTCATGATTTATGTGATTTATTGCATGATTTTCACCTCATCCCTGCTTTGCACCAATGCTCACAAAAGTAGAACGTATCACTGGATTATACGTTTCTGCTAAAAATGTTCTAACATGTTCGGGTTACAAAACTCACAAAACCACCCAAAATGTATAAATATGAAGAAGAAAAAACCAACTCGCTATGCTCGCCGTTATTAATTTCAAACAATAAAAAGAAGGGGCATCATAAAATTATTTGCCGTTCAGATAGGGCACAAACAAAATTTGCCAACGTATCCATGAACAAAATTCCAAAGGTAAAGACAGCCCCTTAAGTATGTGACAAGTTGATTTTTTTCAGGGAGGGGGGTTGTGTAAAAAGCTACTGGTTAGCAGGGGGTCATGTATTTTTTCAGTTTCAGCTGTAGGGGGGTTAGGTAATTTTAACGCATGAGTCTAGAATTTGTCCCAACCCGCCCTCCACCATAAATAATGAACGGTCCCTTATAGTCGTGGTCAGAATACTTAGGCACTTTTTCTTTGACAACTGCGTACAGCGTAAACACGGAAGTGCGTTGTGGAACAGTGTAACAACAGCGTTATCTTTGAGCAGTTCGACGCGTCGTGGCCCCTGTAATCCGATTGGCCGCGATCGTATATAGAGCGTGTTTCTACAGAGAGTCATTAGCCGGTTGATCACGGGGGGTAGACGTCTAACAGCTCTGTAGAAACAGGTCCTGACGCAGTTAGCCGGCTAATCTACCACGGGCAAATTATCCTAGAAAATCAAGGATAGCGGTGGTAGGTTAGCCTGCTAATTTTCCCACCAGAGCTCTGTAGAAACAGACCGCTGCCCGATTAGCCGTCTAACCGGAAATTGCTTTGTTTGTTTATTGCCAAGATGCTTGTTTGTTGTGTTGTTATATAATTAATCCGTGTCATTTCGAAATCAGCCGTTCCTCTACGCACACACCCCTACAAAGTGATTAGTCGTCTTTTACGTCGTCTGTAGAAACAGCCCAGTCCTTCTACCACCGCCTTTTAGCAGGCTAAGTTACCACCGGCAAAAGGCGGAGGCTCTGTAGAAACATGGGTCATGAATGTCCCCGCCCACACGCTCATTAACTAGGCGCGCGCATTGGTGGTTTTAAAAAGTGCTGAAGTATTCTGGCGACGACTAATAGACACATTTTGAACCGACTGAGCATCACATTAGATATTAAAGGTAGATGACCCGATCACATTTTCATAACACAGATTTTTCTCAAAGACAAGGAGATTTTCATATCATATGAAAGATCATATTTTTCTGATTAACATACTGAAATTTGACGGTCCAAATTAGTATGATTACGGAGAAATCGGTGAAATAACATCGAATTACCGCGAAAGGTGGTAACCACCAATTAGTTTGTGTACAACTCAATGGGCACATTTCACGGCATCATGTGCGTCTAAAATAAGAACCGTTAGAGTTATGCAACTCAAACTTTGGAATACAACTCTTTTAAGGATGACCTTTCATGTAGAATAGAAAACTTCAAATTGAAAATCGGAACATCTACCTTTAATACCTTAGGTCAGAAAACATGAAATTATGACAATAGTATCATGGTAACTTACGTTTCGTTGACATGTGCGATTTGGGGATCTGTAAGGGTGTATTCCACACCTGAAAAAATGGAACAAATAAATGCACAAAATTGAAAATAAAAACATTGTAACAAATAAAGCAGCTGATCTAATGAGAAGCAACTGAAAGTTAAATATTTGATAATTCATCCATGTTCTTTTTCTGCATTTAAGGTTTCATATATTTAATCTTACAGACAGATTCATGTGGCCATAACTCTTCAGTTGACAATATGATAGAATCCTAGTAGTGAGTCTACCACATGTAGTGGAATCGCAGCGGGCAATTTTGGCCATTACGTTTACTTGTCAGATACAAGCAAACCATGATGATATATTCTTCTTTAGGTTATGACACGTGATTCTAGAAGGGGTGCTCATGTCAGAAATCATCATAATCCAAGATGGCTGCTCCCATAAAATGATGTGTTGCAAAAGGCAATGCAATTTTGTTACAGTATAAATACTGGAAGGATATTATATCAGTGGAATTATCTTATATGAATATGCTTTGTTGGTTATCAAAAGTTCATTTTTGAATCCAACATGGTGGCCCACTGTGAGATGATGTATTACTTTATATACAACAATTGTATATGTTTAAGTCCCAAAATAATAATGTATGATATATCTTTATTTTATTTTATGTTTTTATAATGTATACAAGATTAAAATATGGCCGCTATCCAAAATGAAGGCTGCAATGAATAACACTTATGCTTTGATAATATGTGTTTTGAAAAACAGTGTGACACTTTCTATTCTCAACCTATAAATATAATAGTAATATGATTCGTTACCTGCTAGCTCAAAGTCCTTTACTGGACGAGCTGCTCCATGGGAATAATTTTGAGTAACAGGTCCTAAAGCAATCACAGTCATGCCTTACGGTTTTCTAATTTCCCACCAAGACTAAATTTAGCAATATGAGGCCACTACTTAAAACATCCCCACATGAAACAGTGACAAATAGCTCAATCTACCAGATTATGCGAATGTCAAATTACAGAATCATACCCAAACAATTTGGCAGATGCTTTGATTGAAGAACGACGGTGAACTAACATCGTATGCTTTGTGGACTGCACACAGAGATGGCACTTGTGGCGAACAATGAGAGATCCTTTAGATTTATCTTGGTCCCAGCTGGCCATTTTACGTTTTTTAAACGTTAAAAACAAGTTGGTGAAAAAAACGTTTTAATATTACGTATTAAAAACGTATATGTGTGGAGTTTTTTATGGGTTTTAATAACGTTTCCATGTAACGTTTTGAAAACGTTAATATAACGTGAAAATAACCATATTTAAATTATTTAGTCTTGCAAGATGTTTCAAATACGTTTTAAAAACATGTTTAAAACGATGTTTAACACGTTTTAAAAACGTTTCACAAACACGAAACCTAATTATAACCAATTTAAAACGTTTTTGAAAACCTATATTAGAGAATTGATAATTAATTGATAATTAACTGGCAATTTTAAGACCAATTCAATAATTTGGCTTTTATTAACATTCTCCAACAAAATTGTTCATGTGTTTGTGAAGTAATGTTCTTATTTGCCATTTAATCATGAAATTATGCATGTAGCACATCGAAAAACTATATGAAAGAAAATAAATATACAATCCATAGTGTTACCAAACCAATATGACCCGGGTAAGTGCGCATGCGTGTAACTGCCTACGTTTTTAAAAAACGTTTCGTAAAAAACGAAACTTATGGTCCAGGACCATAATATTTTGTTTAATTTAGGTTGTAATATAACGTTCTATAAACGTTTTGATTTCGTTTCAATGATGTGTTCGTTTATAAGTATTGTGACAACATTAATTTAACGTTTTTATAACGTTTTGATAAAACGATTTGCAATAAAAAAAAAATGCTTTGAAACTGTAACGTTTTTAAGACGTTTTAAAAACGTTTCACAAAAACAAAACCTAATTAAACCCAATTCAAAACGTTTTGAAAACGTTTTGTGTTTACTGGGGGTGGACAGACTGAGGGTCTCTCTTTTTTACTATCCCATTGATAGTCAATGAATGCATTTATTTATTCCTTGACAATCTGGTATGTCACTACTTAAGGGGGGGATCTGGGTGAGATATATGTGTTTTTTGGCTAGGTAAGGTAATATGAGACATCATAACAAGTAAAATGTTTATCTTCAAAATGCTTTTATTTGACTGAATACGGACATTCAGTTTTAATGTTGTGTTTGATCAAAGTTATATCGGTGATGCGAATTTGCATCAACATTGCATCAAAATGGTATTCAAAAATTTGAATTGACTTTTACTATGAAATTTGATTCATATTTTGTAATTTTTGTGTATTTCTTATGTATTTCATTGTTTTTTCACCCTGCTATATTTAACGATTTTCCATAAGGTTAGTTTAGGGGGCACAGCACTAAATAAACCGCCCATTGGATTACATGTAAATTAGGGCTAAAAGAGTCACTATTTTGGGCCCTTAGTAACCATTTTTGGAATGTCTTGAATGCTTTATTCTAATAAACAAACATTCAAATTTCATAAAATCGTCAAGAAGTGTTACACCTTCCAATTAGATTTTACGATACGATCATTTAAACAGCGCCACCCCTATTTTCAGCCCGGACGCTGAAAATTCTAACCGTCTCCGATCACGTGTGTTCATCCACGTGATAAATTTTCAATACAATCGAAAATCATTATTTTGCAATATCCTGATCAAAGTACAAGAGATTATCTTTCATTTTAATTATGAAATGCTACCCTCACGCCAAACTGATTCCCAAAGGACCCCATTAATCAAACAATCGTTTTTGCCGGAACTTACTACCATTACACAAAACGAGGAGTGATTTAGTGCTGTGCGCCCTTTACTAGTGATGTAAACTCGACAGTTTGATCAAGTTATCTTTCATATAGTTTGGACAAGTATGTATCATTAAATATGTTAAAAACATGGTTTAAACGAAGCTGTTCAGCTCTGGTACTGATAGTCGATATGTTCAATGTTTGGAAATCTGTATGTTTAATATGATACAAGGAATCCTTATTAAGGATAAATCTGATGACTTTGTTTTGAGCATGTTACAATTGATGAACATGATACTTAGAGATGCCACCATACCATGATGATATAGAGTAATAAAAAAGGCATAACACAAGATATTGGTTTAGTTCAAGACCATGGTATATCCCCGATTATTTTGACTTAATAACTTGACCATCACAGAGAACAATAGGACAATCAGTATAATTGCTTAGCTTGTGCTTCGTCCCAAAGAGAATCAGTTCAGTTTTGCCGGTATGTAATGACAACTTGTTTTCAATCAACCACTTGTTGCAACCTTCTAAGTTTGAGCGAAGATCATTGCTGATTTTCTCATGAACTTTATTGGTAGATATTAGAGCACTATCATCAGTATATTGCAAAATTAAGCAGTGTATAGAGTTAGACATGTCATTAACAGCATAAAAACAAAAGATGCCCCAATACACTGCCTTGAGGAACCCCGCATGTTATGACAAGAGGGTCAGATTCAACATCTTTTATAATACACAGTCTGCTTTCTGTCAGAAAGATATGAGTGGACCAAGCGGTATATTGAACTCCCATACCGGACAGTTTATTGCACAACATGTGATGGTCTACACTGTTGAATGATTTTTGGATCATACCAGTGTAGTAGCCAGAATCAGTTTGCTTTCTAAAGACTAATATGATCTTGTAAATGAATAAGACAGGCGTTGGTTGAATATGGTCCCCTGAAACAGTCCTTCAGAGTTCCTAGCTGCTAGGAACTACACTATACTGCAGGACCAGCCACACAGTGTACTTAAAAGTCACAGTGTGACTATCAAGTCCACTACATGTATGTGGCAGACTTCAACAACGTTTCCAGCGCATATAGTCATCGCTATGTGGTACATAGGGACCACATAGCGATGACTAAGTGGTGGGTAACTGTAGAGTTCTTACATGAATTTGGTCCTATGACATAGGCGTAGCCAGGATTATTTTATCCGGGGGGCACTCAGGCTCGGATACAGAAAAGTTAATGGGAGGCCCCACAAACTGAATTTGTTAAGGTACCATCCAAGCAGTGCGCAGCACTGCCCTCCGAGAGCAGGGGGGTGTCTGAGGGGGGATGTGCCCCCCTCAGAAGTAGAAAAAATTTCAATTTTGGAACTCATTTGGTGCGATCTGGTGTATACTTTTGACCAAAATTTTATCGAAAAGCCACCTCTTCATTTCTAATAAATATTTTGTTTTTTATCAATGCACGAAAGAAGTTGAGCATAATTATACTAATATATTCTATATATTTGCTACATTACTGGCAATAAAAACATTTTCTTTTGGGTAATTCTATCTTTTCTTTTTTGTACGTTTCATGAATATCAAATTCTTAATTTAAAAGAAAACTAAAGCTGCAAATCAAAATCATATATTTTTGAAATTATTATTAATCAGATACCTATAAATTGACGAAGTAAAGAAAAAAAAGTGACCTGATACCTTAACAGGCGCGCGTAGCGCCCGCAAAATGTGCTATTTTACAGTTTGCAATGATTGAGGTTTGCCTTCATAAAAGTTTCATAAAGATAAAGTTAATGTTTGAAGTCACATTAGCGCGTAGTGCACAACATTTGATACTAATTTGTTATAAAGCTAAATGTAATGTTTGAAGGTTCATGCGAGCTTAGCGCGCAAAATTGCATATTTTACACTAATTTTGTCATAATTGAGCAACTTTTTTTTGCTGATAACAAGCTTCTAAAAAGAAATGTAAATATTTTGAGGTTCTAAAACATCCACCCACCCTTCACCCACCCGCTCGGCCCTCGGGCTCTCCCGAAACGGACACAAGAAATGAAGTCACACAAGGACTGGTCATGGTCCCAAGTCTTATCGTTTGGGGCATGTGCGTGCGTAGCGCGCAATTTTGTTTGCTATTCTACATATTTTGCCAATTTTCGCTGATACAAGCGTTAAAAACTAAAGCAAATATTTCGAGGCACATGAGCAAAACGCGCGAATTGGCTTCTCAACACTAACTAATTTTGTCATGATCGAGATACATTTTGTCTTAAAATTAAATTTCAAAATTAAAGTTAACGTTCATGTCACGCGCACGCTACGCGCGCACATTTTTTGGGGCTATTTTACATAAATTGTGTCGCGATTGAGATACCAACCACTCAAAATTGACTTCTTTACATTAATTTTGCCAAGATTGAGATACATTGTTGCTTCTATTAAAATGTCACATTTTATTTTTATTTTTTTACGAAAACCCCTGTCTTCTTTATATATACTTATTTGCCACATTTGAGATATATTTTGGCCTTATGACACTGCTTTTATTGTTAAATGTTTTGCTATTTTACCCGGTTTTGCTAGGATTGAGGTACATTTTGGCTTCAAACTATCTTCTTAATTTGCAATGAATTTATTTTTTGGGGAAGGGGCACATACAACAAAAGATGCTATCTTTGTATTTGAACGTCATAATTTATGAATTCTCTTATCAAAATTGAGGCGACAATGGCAAAATTGGGTGACAGGGGAGAAGGAGCGGTCGGCCCCTTCTTAACCCTCTGGCTACGCCATTATTACCTTGATATGCCGGGAACGTACAAAATAAGGGGTGGGGGCATGGAAACTTACTATGTAACAAATAAAGAACTCTATACCCTCTACTATTTCTCTTTTCTTTCTTCCTTTTTCTCCTTTTTCTTTCTTTTTCTTCTCCTTTTCTTTCTTTTTCTTCTCCTTTTTTTTTTTTGGTGCCAGAGACCCCGGGGGGGGGGGGGGGGGGGGGCACGTGCCCCCAGGCCCCCCCCTGGCTCCGCCAATGTATGAGTATAGTATGGTATGGGGAATTTTAATAGCTCTACAAGTTGTTATGTACATTATTTAGGGTGTACCACACAATTTAAGAAGGGGTGCCACAAATTATTACCCTGCGATGACGTCATTTTCGTCACAATAGCCATTCGTATGTACCTACGTTCAAATTTGTGTCTGTGCAAATTTATGCGAACTGTCCCATTATGACGTCAAAGTGTTAAAGAGATCAATAAAATAAAACCAGTATTGTTTATTTGCCAACATAAACTTATCGACGATCGTGTGAACAAGACTACTGGTTGTCACCCATGGAAAGTGCACTTCCCACTTTCCTTACACTGCATCTTTTTCATTTTAGAATTTCCCTCCAGATAAAAAGTCATTTTACTCACAATAACATACCTTGTAAATCACAAACCATTGCCTCTTGATTGTATTTAATCAGCGTGTAATGGGCAAAAGCCATCATCTTTTCCCCTGAATCAATCATTTTCTTTACCAGTACGGCCCCTGTGTTATTCAACACCTTTCTGTAGTGGCCAATTAACTCTTCTTCCATAGTAAAGAAATTCCAGTCTGATGGGCTGTCAACCAGTTGCACTAAGTAGAGTGGCAGAACCCTATGAAATAAAAAAGCAAACACATTAAATATAATAATAACCCACTAACTAAATTTAGTGGTATAAACAAACAAACAAAAAACACCTTAAAGTCAACCAGGCTATGCAAGGATTATACACAGTTCAAAAAAAAAATTCCCCTATGCCTGATATTTTTAAAATGAGTAACTCCATCGAAACGTTTTTTGGCACACATATGACCGAGTGCACCAAACTAGCGTATGTAATTCTGAGAGCATAACTGGCGGGAAACACCAGCATAGTAACTAGCGAGGTAAACATGGTAAACACATTAATCAGCATCGTCCCCTTACAAAATTAAATGTTGCATGCATCAAATGTCAAATGTGTGTACATGTATCAAACAGCAATCATATTGACACGAATGGTGTTCCATAGAATTATAAAAATGTGTTGTCAGTCGCTACGTCCAACGTTGATTTAAATAACATAAATAATGCAACACGTCTATGGCATGTCACGCCACGTGAAATCTGTGAATATGACGCCATTTTTTGTGTTCGAAAATGTTAAAGTTTATTACCATTCTTTCAAAAATAAGGACCATAATTACATTATAAACACATTTTGTGCGAGAGTAACATACAAAATGGTATAAAATGGCAAAAATGGCACGGTCAAAATCTGTTCGTTTTAAATAAATGGATCAATGGTTAAATAATAAAAATATCACAATTCTAGCGTCAAGTCTCTGGCGTGCTACTGTGATCCTGGCTTTTGTAACTGTAAATCACGGGTTCAATTCCTGTAATTCCCATTTTTTCTTCTCTATTTTTTCTTTTCTTCAAGAAATGATTTTAATAACTGAAAGGGACATTAAGTCGTGTTGAAAATTTTAAATGTTTAAAAATTTACTTCAGAATTCAAGATGAACATTAAAAATTGCCATTAGTGTTGTTTCTACTAACAAAAACACAGCAAAACTTGATTAAAACAATATCATCGCTATTTATTGAAAACCGCCCTCTATGCAAATATGGTTCGCGTTATGTATCACGCGTACTGCATGGGGATACTGTCGGACGTAAAATGCTCGTCCCGGCTGTACGAGCATTTTTGAATCGACGTTTTCTTGTACAAAAGAGGGCTGATTTTTCTTAATCCTTATAGGTGTAAGTTCATACATGTAATACAATTATAAAAATAAACTAATCCCAGTTTTTATCGTAATTGAGGGCGCAGCCTCCGACACATCTCTTAAAAGTGACTTTAATGAAATCATTTATTTCAATTTCTATGAACTACTGTATGGTATTGACATTAATCAATCGATGTATTAAAATTAATGTGTAGGCCTATGTATCTTTATTTTGTATTCATCTTTTTATTTACTCTATTTATAATATTAATTCAATAAGCATATTTATTTATTAATTTGTTTATTTATTTGATTTAATGTTATTTAATTAATTAATTAAATAATTATTGGATGATTGATTGAATGATTGATTGATTGATTGGTTGGTTGATTGATTGGATGCTTGATTGTTTGAACTAATTTGTACAACTGTGTATGCATGATTGTGGATAGTTTTAAAATATTTTATAATAAATTGATCTTAAATGAATCATTGAGTATAATTATTATACACAAGTTGATAATTATAAATTGCATGATAAAATTCTCCCACTGATGTATTGAATTGATGTATTCTTCCATTCCATGTGTGCTCATTCAAGCATTACAACACCTGTATAGTTAAAGCCCTGTTCTAGTGTTGCTGTGAACATGTACGTTATGTGTACCAACAATCGTTTCGATGGAGTATCTCATTTTAAATATGTCAGGCATAATCTAAAGGGAACTTGTTTTTGTTGAACTGTCTGTGTATGTTCAATACTTTCCTTGTTGATATAGTTCTGTTCTGTACAACTTGGCAATACTGTCATCCTAGCAAAATGTAATTAAACTAACTTATTGGATGAATAAAGTTTCCCTTTAAAGGGAACGTCAAAACTAAGATCTTTCTGTCAGAATGATGAATAATGCCCACAATATGTGCCCAAAAATACGTAATAGATTTTTTTTCAGACTCACAATTTCATGCCTGTCAACCTATATCCTTTTGACGTGAGAAGCTTTTAAGAGAACATTATTTGAAATATGAATTTTCAACTTCATTTTGCCGTTTTCCAACCACGGACAGTCTAAATTTCCGTTTTAACGAACATATACTAAAAAACGAATCGCGGCTCGGTTCAATGAAATTTCATGAAGTGTATTTCCGTTCAAAGAAGAGCTTTAAATGATCTTATTCTTTGAAATTCATTTTTAAAATGGAAATGTGTAGCGCAAACCGATATGCACCGCTCTCAAAACTTTCGGGTACCACCTTTGTGTGTAAAACTTCACTAAACAACATGAACAAGGGTGATGTCTTCTCCTTTCTCAAATATTTGTTATCACATATTTTTTTCACCCAACAAACTTTGGATTGACATATTGCAATTATAGATGACAGTTAATGAAAAGTTTGAAAGGGTAAATTTAACAGGCTTCGTGATTACACGAATAAGGGGGTATATTTCAGTAGCTGTGTGATCTCTAGGATTAAGGGTATATTCGCTGTAAGAAAACTTGGAAGGGGACAGTATTTTCGATTACTTGACATGAGATGCACGGGTACTCGAAACGTGTTGGGAGTGGTAGTTGGCCTACCGGGAGTGGTAGTTGGCCTACCGGGAGAGCAAAGGGGTGTATGGCCATACATAAAGATACTCTATCAATGTAAACAAGTTTCACTTTCAAGTGAAATAAAATTTCCCAAATTAAAGGGAAATATATCTGAGTCTGTGTTATCCTTAAAGTTGGGATTGAATCAAGTTGTTAACTATTTGAATGATTAAAAATCGCATGATATTGATAGCTTTCTGAAATTATGACTCTATCACTCTATATTTGAAAGAAATAATGATTGTTTAAAAACCAATCACAGCTTAAAAATGTTAAGGATTCCAAGAGTCCTCCCAGTCCCTAAGATTCTTTCAAACAGATTTGCATGACATCAATGTTAAATCAAAAATGTACCCCTACCAAGTGTATTAAGTTCACCTTGCAGTCAAAGTCCGATGGTTCTATAATCTGAGAATAAGTTCCATAATCCAAATTTGTAAAAGTTTTTTAAGAAGTTTACTGATCCGTAAGTGATAAGGCTCAATAGTCAATAGTATGAAAAATTAGAGGATCTTAAATCTGAATATTGTACTTTTTTACAGTCTGAAAGCTGAAAAGGGTTTCCATCAAACACACGAACACGGTTCTATAAAGTATAATCCATTGTGAGATGAAAGTCCCTACAGTAAATAAGTTCTGCAGATCGACTAAAAAGAACCCATAGTAAGATTTAGACTAGAGAACACTTTTTTATGATTCTGAATAAAGTCAAAGAACCCTATTTAAAATTTGTACTACAGAACCTGCTTTAATGTTCGGATTGCAAACCCTTTCTTCATAATCAGATTATAATACATGATCATGATATTTGGACTATTTTCAGATTATTGAATCTGTTTGACTACGAACTGTGAGTCGATAAACATGAAACCGAATGCGAAATGGTCTTCACCTCATTGCAAGGGATTTTATCTGATACTGGGTTTTCCTTTTTAAAGGGAATTTTTATTGGATAGGAAATAGATCAGAAAATCCAAATTTTGTGTCAATTTTGACCCAAAATGTTGAATTTTTGAGAAAATCACACTTATTGACCCAATATTTTTTGGACAAAGCTAACAAAAATAATTTTCCGTAAAAAATGCCCAAATCGCTAGATGATGATGTTAAGACACTAACTTACGGACAATTTTTCTTTTTAACCTTATCTAATATTTTTTGAAATTTTGAGAAAAAAGTGGGGAAAAATGAAAACATTTTTTGTGGCAATTTTTAGTGAAAATTTCAAAAAAAGTTAGATAAGGTTATAATAAAATTTAAAAAATAGTCCCTAAGTTAGTGTATTTTCATCATCATCTCGCGATTTGGGCAGTTGTTTGCTCAAAATCATTTTTGTTAGCTTTGTTGTTGTTATTTTTTATGATTTTCTCCAAAAAACAACATTTTTGGTCGAAATAAATGCCAAATTTAGATTCTGATTCTTTTCCTTTCCAAAAATGTATACTTTTGTATACATTTGAGTCATAGTTCAATAATTAGAGCAATCACAAAATTCAAAACAAAACAACTTCCTTAAGCCCTACCGCCCCCCCCCCCCCCCCCCCCCCCTTAATTATTACGGTATTATTATTAATTGGTAAGTGCTGGCTCAAAAAAACATCCACCATCTGTGTGATCTGATAGCTGACTATGCTGACTATACAGTATGTGAAATAGACCTCCACACTCACAATGAGTTTTTTCAAACAAACAATAAACATGCTTGAATTTTTTTTCTTTCTTTCTGGAGTTAGGTCTATGTTCATATCAGAACAACACTCTTTTGAACGCATTAAATCAGCAGAACTTCAATAATGTTAATAATGATGAAATACATGGTAAAATATGTCAATATGTAGGTTAATGGAAGGTAAATAAGAAAACAAGGTTAAATACAATAACTAAGGAGTTAATGTACATTTGTATCATATCAATGGAAGAAGGGTCCAACTCCAGCAAACAAAATTACCTCGAGTGTTAAAGGTAGATGACCCGATTTTCAACTAAGGTCATCCTTAAAATTGTTGCAATCCAAAGTTTGAGTTGCATAACTCCAATGGTTCTATTTTTAGAAGCGCAAGGTCAAAAGACATGTGCCCATTGAGTAGTACACAGACTTGTTGGTGGTTAACCACCTTTGGCAGTATAATTAATTCACCACATTTTAGCCTATAATTTCCTAATGAAACATTTCTGGCCCCTAATATTTTACAGACATAATGAGAAAAATATGGGGATTCTTCTGATACCAAAATATCTTGATGTGAAAAAAAAAATTGTAGCCCCAAAAAAGTGATCAGGTCATATACCTTTAATACTATGGATCTAGGATAATTGATGCTACATGGGGCGGTAATGTGTTTTAAGTTTTAGTAAAGTTTCCTTGAAGACTTGCAACTCACTCAAAAACAAATTTTTGCTTCTTACTAAAAAAAGATTTCAGGGGAGTTAGGCCTTTCATCCATTCAGGTAGTGAAAAAATGAAGGTAATGAAGGTAAAAATAACAGAAGCAGTCAACTCATAACTCAGAACAATTAATTAACAACATCAAAGATTAGAAAAACATCAAAGCAACTAAACTGGACAAAATATGAGCGTGATTCTGCTGGGCAAGTTAAATAACAATAAATGCTAAGTTTGGCAGGTAGAAACAGGCAGAACCGGGCAATAATCGGTATTTTTGGTAATCCCAAAAACCTTCACAAAGCAGGTTTGGATCCAGCAATAATCGGCAATAATCGGCAATAAACCCAGCAGAAACAGAAAGGTGATTCTTAGCGGTTTGCGCCGTGAACCGTGTCACGCTGGGTTATACATATTATTGTGAAGCAATCTTTTTCATGTGCTGTGGTATTGTTTGGTTTTACAAAAGGTCAAATGTTGTGGCCCATCGACTAGGATCGATAAACTTTATAGCGGTAACTTTTCGCGAGTAGAAACAGGGGGGATTAAAAACTGACAGATCGAAACTTAGCGTTTATTAGCACTAACTTTTTGCAGTGTCCCAGCAGAAACACGCTCAAAGTGCACAAGGATTTGACCATATTATCAGCTGTGCATGGCAGCTGTGATGGAGTAGACTTGAAATCAAGTCCTTATTTTCTCCCCCACCACACACCTCTTGTCTACCACCATTCATTTGATACCAGCAGCGGGCCTATGCCAATCCAATCTTGTCACGGCGATCTTGCTGTGACCATGCTGTGACTATCACAAGCCAACATAAACCGCTGTAAACATAAGGACTTGAGACAGTCGTAATTGGTATTAGGGGTATTTTCGCACGCTTACTTTTTCACGAATTGCAGCTTTTCAAGTGCTTTGTATGTTTTTGCCTTTGCTATTTTGTCACAACATGATCATCACAACATGATCATACATACATTACTTAGACTTAATACGCAAAATAAATATATTCATGTGTTATTATTTTCGCAGTAGTTGGTTCGATCGCGAAATAAATGTAACCACCAAATTTTCGAAATTTACATTGGCCGGCAGTGAAACAGTACACCGTTCGCCTAAAAAACACATGTTGTATATGTAAACTGCTCACAAAAAGTATCGTAACACTTAAACATGATCGAATTAAAGAACGGTCCGAAAGGGGATGGATTAAACAAAGCTAAAAACCCAGTGCATAATGTTGTTGTGCGTATTTTGACACCTCGATTGTTGAGATACGATATTGCGGAGCGGAGTTATTGTCATTTCAATGGTCGTAGGTCCAGTTTCCAAGGTGACACTCATCCCCATAGGAAGAGGTTTGCATTATTGTTTTGAATGATCAGGATTATGCTTTACACACGTGTACAAAAATGCAACAGACACTCAGAAAATGAAGATAATGTGTTCCTTACACAACACAGATTTATTGTTTTCATTCAACTTCAACTTTTCCTTGACCTTATCTTTCTCTTCACTTCATTTTCTGAGTGTCTGTTGCATTTTTGTACACGTGTGTAAAGCATAATCCTGATCATTCAAAACAATAATGCAAACCTCTTCCTATGGGGATGAGTGTCACCTTGGAAACTGGACCTACGACCATTGAAATGACAATAACTCCGCTCCGCAATATCGTATCTCAACAATCGAGGTGTCAAAATACGCACAACAAAATTATGCACTGGGTTTTTAGCTTTGTTTAATCTATACCCTTTCGGACCGTTCTTTAATTCGATCATGTTTAAGTGTTACGATACTTTTTGTGAGCAGTTTACATGCACTGGCTTGACAGTGCATGTGCTGGCCTGTGATTGGTTCGGTGCTAAATAGCACCGAGAATCTTTTGTTTTATATTGAATTACTAATTACAACTGTTCCAAGGCGCTCCGGCCGACCCGCTTTGCGGGTCTGCCGTCGCTAGCGACTTCGTCACTTGCAGCCGCTATGCGGCTGCATGTGTGTAGAGCTATCAGTCGGCTGCCTGTGTGTAGAGCTATATAATAGCTGTATCAGTCGCCGGACAGTGAAAATTGCCCGGGGAAAATTGCCACCGGTCGCGATAAAGTTAGGTGCGTGGTGGGGAATGGGTAGTGTAGGGAGAGGGGGTGGAGGTGGGAGAGGGGGTGGAGGTGGGGGAGGAAAGAGTCGCCTTGAACCAAGGCTATGATGGAGTAGAAAATACAAAGCAGGTATCCCGTAAGTGACATAAAACATAACCCCATTGTCCTGCTGACAGCTCAATTTTTTATTGACTCTTATACAGTTGCACAATAACTAACTTACTGTGTACAATTATAGCTGTACGAGCCATCGAACTAATTCACAAATAATTATAAAAAATAATGTTTAGATGCACGGCTGTTTGATCCCACATAATTTGTCCATTTTATTCTGAGAACACCGTAACTTGCTGGCCCGGTTCTGGTTTTAACTCATTCAAGTACCTGAATATACTGTCCATCTTTTGTAGAAATTTCAGAACATTTGTTGATGGCATTTCTGAGAAATAGAGCTTTGAATATTATTATTTACTATAATAGCGCCCTCATCGGCCACATTTCCCATAGAGTTACATGTAAAATGTGTGTAAATTAGAAAATGCCGATAATTTAAAAATGGCTCGAACAATTTACGTGAAATTTGATAGCCACTACTGGGCCACTATGTAATCTTTTTTATTCCATAATTTTAATTATAAATCGGACGGTCAAACAGCTGTGGATGAGAATCAACACACAGGGCTGTATTTTTGAAAGATGTCTAAGGCTAATCACCGATTAAATCGCAATTTATACGCTCTCTAAAATAAACTCAATTCTCGACGCATGGTTAATTTTAAACACTGCTTAAATTTGCGCCAAGCATCGTCTAACTCCTTTAAAACGCTGTTAAAGTTAAACTAGGTCCAGGGGTATAGTTTAAGGTCTGGTTAAATTTGTTTTTTCATAGAGTCTGAGTATCCAATGTATTGTTCTACTTTAGAGCTTTATAGATGCATGATGATGATAATGATGACTCAGTCAGTGGCGGCACAACAGGGGGGGGGGGGGAAATCAATTTAGTTAAAATAAGAAAAAAATTAACAATTTAAGCATAAAAAGACTTTTTTTTCCGCGCTGTGTGCACATTTTCTTAATAAATTAGGTTTAATTAGACCAAATGTTGACAATTTTAGCATAAGATTTCTTTTCTTCTTTTTTGAAAATTTGGGTGGGGTGCCCTGCCTCCTACATTGGCGAGACCAAACACCCCCTTGGGATCAGAGCCGCCAAACACCAACGGGAACAGTCCCCCATCGCTGAACACACCACGAGGACCGGCCATAACTTCCCCAACGACAACATCAGAATCCTTGATTCCGACTCCTCTTGGGTTGGCCGGGGAGTTTGCGAAGCCACACACATCAGGCTCAGCAGAGCTCCCTCAACAGAGATGGAGGACGCTAGTATTAAAGTTGCAAAGACATAGCAAGCACAATCATCACAACCTCTTCATTCAGCTTGGAGTTGACTCCTTCCTAGTCACATTAACAGATCGTCATGTGGCAGTGGCCCCCTTACTTCGATTGGTGAACATTGAAGAAACCACACCCATGTTATCAGGATGAACAATTGTTCAAGTTATTGCATGGGAGGACCAGTCTGGGAAGCCATTGAGATACTCACCATGCAAGCAACTCCCGAAAGGGATACATTTTATGCATCCCCGGGGGAGGCACTCGGATTTGGTTTGGTTGGGGTTGTGCGGCTGGAGGTTCAAAACCCCTACCCATTTTTAGGGTGATTTTGGAAAAAACGGTACCCATTTCTAGGGGTTTTGCTTCATTTTATAGCCAATCTTCGCAAATTATAGGAAAAATTATAGACCTAAATGTTTGCAAATTTTCACGAAAATAAACAATTTGCGAAAATAGACCCATTTGGAAAAAGTGACCCCATTAGGCCAAAACAAAAAAAAAGTTGACTTGCCCTTTCAGGGTCAAAGTCAGGGTCGGACGGTCGGATATTTTTTTTATTTTTTTTTTATTTTTTTGAAAATTTACTGCACAAAAACACGTTTTAAAGACTTTTTTTTTTAAAAAAATTTAAACTTTTTTTTATATTTTTAAACAAGCAGATACTACTTAAAAACACGTTTTGATCTTTCTTTATTGTTATGTGCTTCTTTCAAATTTTTTTCATCTTTTTTTTTCAATCTTTTTTATTTATTTATTTTGAAGAAAAAAAAAGAAAAAGAAAAAAAATAGCGACCCTAGATTTCCGAAAATTAGGGTCGGTCGGAAAGGGCAAGTCAACTTTTTTTTTTTTTGGCCTTATTAGGGATTTATAACAAAATCATGTTTAGGGATCTTTTGCCAAAAAAGCTACCCATTGGAGCGGCACACCCCCGTATATCATCTTAGGCGATTAACCCCCCCCCCCCCCTCCGGATGCATCCCCTTCCAAGATGATTTGCTGCAACATGAGCTCCCTAATGAATTGTCCTCTGACTAGGTGCCATTCAACACAACACTGAAAGAAGAGGTCATGATTATCTGGCAAGCTATGATAATATACCGTGTGCAGTAATTGATGTCCCATCCCGCCTGAAGCAATATTGGTCATTACTGGAGTAGAGAAGGGAATGTGTTAACAAACGATGTCTAAAAGGCTGCCTGAATGCCAAATCACGCTAGTGGCGTCTAAAGCATCAAAATCGACATAGTTTTCGTGTTTTTATGTGTATTTTTGTAAATCAGCAGAAAATAACTATACCTATAGTTCCGGAAATTGACACATTTTGCCCTCTAGTGACCCCTTCTTGACCTTTGACCTTGTTATGATGATTGACTTTTTTTCTTGGTTTATCAATGCGCACAAAATGAAACAAGTCTGGTCAAAATTGGAGCATGTCTTCAATTTTACCCCTGTAATGTTCAATGACCCCTAGTGACCCCTTCTTGACCTTTGACCTGGTTATGATTATTAGAAAAAAAATCTTCTTATCAAACCTAACAAGTTGAAGCAAATCCGATCCAATTCGAAGCATATGTCTTGAAATTATGTGTAAGGATTTCAATGGCTGCACACGGTTAAATTGCTATTGGGAAGTGTCAAATATAATAGTCTTGGAGCATATTATGGTAAAGAGCTTGACTTATACTGAAGCTAATTGCACATACTGTAAACTCAATGTATTTGATTAAAGGTGTATGTTCCGATCACTTTTTGGGGGCTATGAATTTTTTTTTCACATCAAGATATTTTGATATCAGAAGAATCCCCATATTTTTTCTCATTATGTCTGTAAAATCTTAGGGGCTCAGAAATGTTCCATTTAGAAATTATAGGCTAAAATGTGGTGAATTACTGCCACAGGTGGTTAACCACTAACCAGTTTGTGCTACTCAATGGGGAAATATTTTGTGACCTCGTGCTTCTAAAAATAGAACCGTTGGAGTTATGCAACTCAAACTTTGGAATGCGACAATTTTAAGGATGATCTTTCATGTAAAATAGAAAACATGAAGTTGAAAATCGGGCCGGCAATCGGAACATCTACCTTTAAGTACATTGCCTGTCACTGCAGTATACATTCAGCCATAAGGCTATATTAAAAATCTTTTGTCTCAAAGCTCCCCTGCACATTAGTTAATTAATGCGCTTTAGTTAATTGATGCACATTAGATTTTTATAAAAGTTGATTTGATTTTTTTTGATTTTTTTTTAAATCCAAAAATTTCACTGAATTTTCAGATTTTCATTGATCACATCATTTTAAATACAAAAGCTCACTTTTACAAGGATTTCAATATTTAATATTTATAAAAAAAATAAACATGCAAGAGCTTATGAGACAAAAGATTTTTTTGGTATAGCCTAATGGAACAAAGTTTTTTCATGTAATGAAAACAAGCAATTGCCATCATATAAAAATGGGCAAACAAAAACAAAAAATAAACAAATGATAAACAACAAATTACCACCTTAACATAGGTCCTGGGACATGCTTTTTTACACACTCTGCAATAAAATCTGTTGCTAGTATTCTTACACATTCTTGAGTCTGAATATCCTGTGTAGAAATATGTATTAAAACAAAGACGAAAAATACTGGTTTGTGAACCACTTAATACGGCTATCAGTAAGCATAAAACAAATTTTGAGCTGGGCGATGCTTGAAATATATCCCATTAACATCCACTGCAGTATGTGAATGCGGTGTGACCAATCAACCTGATCATTGAAATGTTGGTAACTGATTATCTAATTTGGCAATGGTGCCAAATTGAAAGTAAAAATAAGGGAATAGTTGAAACAAAATGTTTAACAAATGCACATTGTAAACATGGTAGTTGGTAAGATAAATTGGGCTATAATGTGGATTGGTGTTAAAAACAATGTATTTTTGGAAAACTGTAAACAGATACATGAACTGATAATGCACTTATCAATTGCAAGTCCGGCCCCGGGGACCCGGGTGTACAAAAATGATGCCCGCCTATGCGGGGGAGTGTCACTTACATTAATTTACAGTCAAATAGCAATAGTAAAACGAGCTGGAAATGTTCATTTTCAAACAAATCACATAATCAAATTTAAAATCTAGAATCTTAGGAAATGGTCATACCATTAAAAAAAGATTGACCAGTCAAATTAGAGTAATTTTTTTCTCTATGTTCAAATGACAGAAGGTGTCATGCAAGTGAAAAGCGCATTGACTCAACGCACTAGATTATGTCAGTTAAAATACTCCATACACAATAAATAAAACCTTTGGAGCGTGGAGACAATAGGATCAACTATAATATTTACAAATATATTTCTTTACAAAATAAAAGTATATACACTTTGAAGGTTTCTTTTCATTCTGAAATAGTTCTCCTTGTAAAAAAAACCCGTCAACATAAACAAAAAAATCAATAAGACCTACCTTCCGCAACTGTAGCTCGTTTGTTTTGCATTCACTGACTCTTATATTCCTTTTCGCCACATACATTCCCGAAGGGATACGTAATTCGTCACTGCATGTGACATTCATGTGGTAGGCCTCTCTCATGGCCCCATGTGCAAATGCTTGCATACTAATCGAAACATTGATCATCAATGGTCTGGACCATTGCTGCTGCTCCGAGTTAAAAAATTGTAGAGCTGCCGGGCAATTAGGCGATGCCTCTTGTTTCAGCACAGTTACACCTAGTAGCGCCAACTCATGTGCCGTAGCAGGAGCAGGTGGCTGATCTTCATGTAGCTGAAGTGAATTATGCCCGAAATTATGTGATTGACCCGGACTACTGCTTCCTTCATCCTAATCAAAAAGCAACAAAAATGACACCAAAAAAATCAGTTAGCGTATAAGTGTAAAATTTAACTAGATGGAGCTGTTGTCAAAGATGACGAATTAGTCGAGCGCACATTGACATTTGACCTTTTATCATATGGCAGACAGTTGTCAATTTCACCCTTAGTGACCATTTCTTGACCTTAGACCCAATGTAATGATTAAATATTTTTCTCTCATGATGCAACAAGTCCTATCAAAATAGGAGCATGTGTTAAATTTCCGCCCTATAGGTCAATGGCCCCTAGTGACCCTATTTAACATGTCACTTTTAATCGCTTGAAGACCCTATGTATTACTGTAAAAGCTGAAATATTCGCGTTGGTTTTATTTTCGTGCTTTCCGCGAAAATTATAACACACGAAAATATTGCTTTACACATTCATGCAATGCTTTGAGACGGTCGCCCGCGAAAAAACAATTCGCGAAATGTCTTTGATATCAAAATCCGCGAAAATATCTGTACGCGAAAATATTGGCTTTTACAGTATGTGTAGATAGATATCATGTATTATTTTCCATTTTCAGTATGAAAATCATGCTGTAATTGTTTAAACATACAATAGGGGGAAACAATGAAGAAAAAGAATCCTTTTTTGTCAGCGTAATTTTCCGTTTTCGTTGATATTATCTATGTAACCATACCATGATTCAGAGCTACAATCATGACAACATGTCATGATGCTGACATTTACATGTATATTAGGGATGTTATGAGGAAGGAGGTGGAACTTATTGAATGACCCTCATCAAATCCTTCCGTAAGTTGGTGTGTACAGGGGCACAAACCTTAGTCCTTGCGCATTTTGTGCATGGTTCTGAAAAATAGTGCCTAGAACTTAAAGCATGGTCGTCCCTAGAGAATAATATTCATGAATCGTGCATACAAATATCTCAATTCTTTTAACAATTCTCAAAAATTATCTCAACTTTTTTTTCTTCAAAAATTATCAATTGTTTTTTTTTTAAATCTTGATTTAAAAAAAAATCTAAAAATGTATCTCAAATAATGTAAAACAATTCTCAAAACTTAAGACAAAATATTTCAAAAATGTAAAAAGACAAAGAGGAAATCGAAGCAATACAGTAAATTAGTCGATTCTCGGCTGAGAAGAAACAGGACAAATACATTATCATGCTCGACTAAGATAAGGCAAAAAAAAAACTTGTTATGTTGTCCTCGACCGCCCGCTCGTCATTTTAGAGCCGCTCCGATTTTTTTTTTTTTTTCAGATTTTTTAAAATTTAAAAATCATATTTTTGTAATGAAAAAAAATCAGATTTTTTTTTTTTTCCGATTTTTTGTTCTTTTCAGATTTTTTTTTTTCCAGTTTTTTTAAAGATTTTTTTTAACAGTTTAAATGGCATTGAATATTAAATTAAGTGTTTATAACATATATGTGCGGCTCTTAGAGTGATTTTAACTTCTTGTTGGCTGAACTTTGAGATTCTGCTGGTAAAATTAAATTTTAAAAAAATCCAAAAAAAAAAAAAATCCGCCGCCCCCCCCCCCCCCCCCCCCTCCTCTCTGAAAGCTGTCGAGGACAACATAACAATTTTTTTTTTTGGCCTAAGGAGAAGAAGAAAAAGAAGCAGGACAAATACATCATATTAGTAGAAATGACTAAGATAAAGAAGAATGAAGAAACAAGAAGAAACAGCTAGAAAACAGAATTGCCTAATATAAAATAAAAAAGAAACATCACAAATACAAGACCGAGAAAAAAAGAAAAAAGAACAGAACAAAAAATTATACTAGTTGATTCTTTTCTTTAGATGGTGTCATCGTGGATGGACATCCGATATTTAACCTCAAATAATGAATATCAATATGTTACTTTTCATTTGAGCAACATGATTAATTTATCAAAAAATATTGTTGTATCATTTTGTTGCCATCTTTTGAATAATTACACCTGTGGTTTCAATCCAAGTAAGGGAAGCCATTGCATAGTGGTTCTCACTCTGTGGGGTTGCATAATATATACACTGTGTCCCAAAAGTTTTGAAACCATTTCAAAGAGCTTTAAATCTCTGGTAAAATAATTTGCACTATAAATCTGAAAATATCTTTGGATAGAGAACACTTGTAGAATTATTTTGATACCAAATTTATAAATACAGCTCTCTGTATTAACATACTACAGAAGGTTTCCCGAACTGTAAAATGCACTTTCATAACACATACTATAATATGTGCTTAGTTAATGAATTAGATTGAGCGAGGAAGGGATATGGGAAATAAGAAAGTTTTTCCTGTTGTTTTGTTTTTAAATCTCAGTTTAAAATAACATTTTTTATGAAATTTAAGCCACATCACATGAACAATATTTACATCAGTTAAAAAGGATCAATAAAGCCGACAAGGCAATGTTTCTTCATAATCTGTATCTTGTACGGGAACTTCATCAAGTCTATTCGCAACATATGATGCACAGTTGACCTCGGAACTCAGTTCTTCACTGAAAGTCATTGAACAGATCACGTTGGACTTTTAACTACTGCACTTCTAATGTTGTTTGTTGATCTTTCAGTCTTTTTACAGCCACCATGAACTGCTCCGTGTATAACAGATCTTGTCATGAAAATGTGTCCACCAAATTCTAATTAGACGACTTTGCCGGTGCCCCTTTGACATTAAAATGTTCTCACTGCCTAGGCCTAATGCTACTACATTGCTAGAGGCACCCATCTATCATGTTAAAGACTTTTAAGGGCAGTGTCAACCCGGCACTTGTTTCAAAAATTGAATTTCATATTTCTCTATTATTTTATACTTTTATATGTATTCTATCATTACCATCATAAGTTATTAATCGGAAGCAATTATTTCCCGTTCTTTTGGGTGATTTAAAATTGTTGTTTTGGTAAGTTTGCGTCAGGAAAAGGCGCATGGTTAGTTGGCGGGAAATTAAGCGGAGTTCCACGCTTTTCAAATGCTGCGACAGCTGTTCGATCATTGCGTCGCGCGCAGAATCTTCCCGTGCGTAATACTAGACGCACCGCCTAATATCCGCGACGAAGACGCGAAAACAAAAGAGCGCAAAACAATGCCTAAAAATGTAAACAAAGGCCAATCTTACGATCATTTAAATTTCAGTTTTCTTCCAAATTCTTCACATTGTGACAATACAAATTGAATCTGATAGTTTATTTTGATTGTTCATAATAGTAAACTCGCCTTTAAGGTCACACGCTCGTGTATTCCAAGAATATTTAGCTTTAAATGGTGGAAAATGTCAATATTTTTACTAAATCGATGTTTTCTAGAAGTTCAAATTTGAAGGAATTTTACGAATTTTCAGACAACATAACTAAAAATATATCAAACTATCAGGTAAGCTTTTACTACCATTGTGTAGAGGACTTTCAGCGCTAGGAGGCAATTTTTTATTTTTTTCGATTATGGATTTTAAACTCGAGATATGCATCCATTTCTAGCGAAATGTATGCAAAAACACACAACTTTTACACTTTTCCGATGTTTTTAGCAATATTTCCAAAACTAAGCCTTATTTTGGAATAAGAAAAAATCGTTCCTAGACAAAATTGTCTTGTTTACAAAAATGTATATTAGAACAAATTACCATTTTTTATTTTATAGTTATGCTATCTGAAAAATTTGGGGTAAAAAGATCACTTTTTGGTTCATTTCTCAAAATTTAGTTTATTTGGTATATCACATTGATATCACCATCGGATTCCGTATCAAATTTCCTTTCTATAAATGTATACTTGTATGCACTTTTATTAAATATTCTCAAACTTAGAAGCAAAAGTTGATCATCAAAATAATAGGGTTGACACTTCCCTTAAGCTCAGTGCCCCGACCAATGTAACTTTATGTTGAAATATTGAACCATATGCACACTGAATAAGAATCCATCATTTAGCCAACCTCACATGTATTAGAAAGACACCAATTTTGGTTCTTAATCCATCCAAGGTGACCCTGCATTTCTAAGTGCCACAATCAATCGATGTTAATGTGTGTTTTTGTGGCTGTTGGTTTGTAACTTTATAACTTTCATATAATAATCATGATTTTACTACTGCACCCAAAGAGATACTTACTACTTCTGATTTTTCCACTGATTCTTCCACATGATCCCAGGCGTAATAAAATATTTTACGATTTGAGTCCTTGAATATGTCTTCCACACTCTTTAGTATTGGGCCTTTTTTGTTTGCCATCAGCAATTCGTATGTGGGATTGTCTGGCACATGAAATAACCTCCGACAGTTTTCCATCACTGATTCGAAAGTTTGCCCATCTTTCACTGACAGCTAGAAAAGATAAAACAATATGTTATATAATGATATCTTAAATAATAAGTTTTACAAGGAAGGGCTAATCATCACACTAAGAAAAGATGGCCAACTCCTCTGTGTATTACATAAAAGCTACACTAAATTGTTTATAAGGCGAGCAAAAATGTTTTAGGCCATCAGAGTTAAAGGGGGTTTGCCTATAAATACACATTCCAAACAATAATGAATTAAGTAAGAGAGGAAAACTAGACTATTCATTTTCAAAACGTATCATATATTTAATTTCAAACACCTACATGTACATGAACAGCAGTCAATAACCCTTGCAGCCCTAAACCCCATGAAACCTAAACCCCATGAAGCCAGGAATTGAAAGTTGGGTGTCCAAAGTAGGACCAAATAAAGTGGAGTGAGCAGCGCGAACGGAGTGTCCACGTTCCTGTGTAAATTGATCGCATCGGAAGCCGTGAGATCCTAATTATTATAGATATAAATCAGGCCAAATGTAAAATATTGCGCACAAAAACAGCGTTTTTTGACATAAAATAGTATACAGGGTGAGTAAAAAAGTGTACTCAACTTTGGGTTAAAATCTGTGCAAAAATTTCACAGATCTTTTATTTAGACAGACCGGTTATCTCATGAGCTTTCTAAAGAATTTTAGTTGGTTGAAATTGATTGTGGTAAATAATATTTTATGCTAAATTGTGTAAAAGTCAACATTTTATACACCGAACAAGATTTGCGATATTTTCTCTTATAAGATCTATTGAATTTCACTATTAAAAATGGTCCACACTTTAGCCAAGCGGAATCTGACTAACACAAAAGCGAAATGTGTTGCTGCTGTCGCTAAATTTGTGTAGTTATGACATTGTTTTGTCATTATTTCACATTTAATAACCGAGATTGTTTCATTTGTCTTTATTAGCTAGCTATTGTGTACCAGACAGGAATCCACTTGTTCATTAAAATATCAAGTATTATTGCGTAAAACATTCAATATTGTGTTCGGTTTCAAAATGCTGTAACTTTACCAAAATAGTCATATCTGATAAACGGTACCATAAAATGCCATGATTCTTTTTGCTGATGAATGAATGTATCTATTGCGACATACACAATGGTTGCCTTCATATTCTGATAATAAATATTTTTAATAATTATTTTACTTTGAGTACACCCTTTTTTTACTCACCCTGTATACCCACCTTTCGGGGTTCAAATTGTGATAAAAAATATATATATTTAATTATTATTTAATACATTTTTATTTTATATTTTTGGACAGCTTCTTGAACAGCTTTAACATGTAGGCCCGTCAGTAGGCCTATGGAAATATTGTAGGGATGGAAGACCCCTTAAAGAACTGACAAAACTGCAAAAACACCGAAATGACTGGGGTCTTTATGAACAACATATTTATGTATACAAAATGCTGCCTTATGGACTGAATTGCAACCAAATTTTAGATGACAGAACTTAAATTCCTAATATTGTTCTAGCATATAATTGAATTTTGTCAGAACTGTCAGAGGATGAAAAGGGGTCTTATGGAGCGGCCGAGGAGGGGTGAAAAGGGGGTCTCAGTGCGGCATAAATCAAGAGGTATGACTAAATTCATAGACCATGTTTAACATTACACCTAGTTCAACTTGTCTGTGCTTACAGACAGACCTATGAGCTTATATTGTTTTGGAGTCAATAAAGCTATGAGCTTAGATTTTTTTTGTTATTGTACTTTTTCAGTTGGTTTGCGGCCAAACTTTCATTTTTTCATTGGTGATTCTTTTAAAATTAAAAGTAGCCTAACATTAAAAAAGTCCCTTGAAAACTTAAAGGGTGAAATTTGAACTTATAAACCAATTCGTGCAGGAAGCTAGACAAGATTGATCTTTATTAAAGAGGCACATACCTGTTCCCTTGGCACACCTTTATCTTTGAACTTGAACGTTCCCACTTTCACCACTGCTTCAATATGACAGAACTTCTGGAATTGGGAAGAAACAAGCATGAATATTACTTAAAAGTTGTAAATGTGCATACGGCATGAAGAAAAATATTTGCCACTCCAAATAAATAGAGGCCTATATTTGGAAAAATAATTCCTAACTTTAAATAGAGATACAAATATATAAGATGTAAATGAATTGATAAATGAAACAGAATATTACATGGACAATTATAGTAACTGTACACATGCAAAGAATGAAAAAATAAATTGTGATATTTTGTAATAAACTGAAATAGAAAGTAGTAGTACATTCTTGCACAATTCTGGGGCAAATGTTTTGGTGTGAGAAAAATTCTGGAGGGATGTAATATAGATGTTCTGCCTGTGACATATCATACCAGCAATATGGTGGGATGCACAGATTTATACAAAATTAACAAATTAGGCTTCACACTTCACGCTATTGGTGTTAATCACACTTCACGCTGGTGTTTATAAATCACGTAATCGGTGTTTATCACATTCACATGAATCACACTTCACGCTATTGGTGTTTAAAAATATTTCAGCAAGAAAGTTGATAATTTCATAAATTTGCTCTCCAGTATTTTGATAATTTATTTTGTTCAACAGTATTAACGTCATGTTTTCTCCTCCACGGCGGAACTCAAAACAAACTTTGAGAACTAAATATAGAATAACATTTCATGGGGCTTACATGATGTAATTTAGGCGGGAATTCGGGGTAATTTTCTAGACATCTTTGCTTCGACTGACTTAAGAATTTTTGCAGCTGTGTAATACCATGGACATGTCAAACTGGGACCGCCAAACCCCCTCCCCCGGCCCTCCCCTACATTTTTACTATAATACAGGAAATTGAATTTGATAAATTTAAGTTGTAGGGACGCACCATTTGATATCCAGGGATATGGGGGGCATGAAAGTTTTCGGGAAGAAAAAAACACCTGATGAGTAAAACAACAAACCTCTGGCCACCAAACTCAAAAATGGAGAAAAAAGAAATCGCCACCTTTGGCGGCCGAAAAAAAAAAAATCTGACTTCCATGCCCACATCCTGGATATCAATTGATACGTCCCCAACTCATTTTTTATTTACATTTTCACCGTCACTCAATTGGGTCCGCAGAATGAAAAAAGTTAGCCAATCATATGCGCGTGCAAATGATCCAAGATTGTTTTTTTGTGAAGCCCGTTTAACCATTTACAGTATTGATTAAGGCCACGGAAAAACCTGTTCTACGGGCCCATAATTTTCAAAAGTTCTATTTACTTATTTTTTAGAAACATTTTGTGGATTTTTTGAAAAAAACATTGAACATTTTTGCAATTTTTTATTATTTTTATTTTATTGTTAGAAATTCTTGGAAATTTGCCCGTAGAACAGTGGGGGGGGGGGGGGGGGGATTCTTGTCGCCTTTTATCATCACTCTGTGTGAAGTCCTAACATTAGTGGCTTGTCGTGGAAGTGAGGTTGCAATTTAATAATATAGGTTTTCCCGGCCAATTTGAAAATGTTATCAACCAAATTAGCTTTCCAGTATTCAAATTCGCGCTAAATTGAATGATTATCTAAACGTATATTTCTATTTCCTTATAACAGCATTCAATTTCATTTACGTGAATTCTATTTCATTTTAACATCGATCAATTTCATTTTCAAGTATTTAATTTCATTTTGATGCATTCAAATTCGCTTGTGTGTACGTGCACAAGGTTTAATGGTCATAGTTACATTTTCATTTTCATTTATACGCAATCAATTTAATATTTTGTAGATTCTATTAAAAGCCGACGTGTTTAATCAGGGACAGTCGACTGTCCCCGAAAAAAAAAAAATTCTGACTTCCATGCCCACATCCTGGATATCAATTGATACGTCCCCAACTCATTTTTTATTTACATTTTCACCGTCACTCAATTGGGTCCGCAGAATGAAAAAAGTTAGCCAATCATATGCGCGTGCAAATGATCCAAGATTGTTTTTTGTGAAGCCCGTTTAACCATTTACAGTATTGATTAAGGCCACGGAAAAACCTGTTCTACGGGCCCATAATTTTCAAAAGTTCTATTTACTTATTTTTTAGAAACATTTTGTGGATTTTTTGAAAAAAACATTGAACATTTTTGCAATTTTTTATTATTTTTATTTTATTGTTAGAAATTCTTGGAAATTTGCCCGTAGAACAGTGGGGGGGGGGGGGGGATTCTTGTCACCTTTTATCATCACTCTGTGTGAAGTCCTAACATTAGTGGCTTGTCGTGGAAGTGAGGTTGCAATTTAATAATATAGGTTCTCCCGGCCAATTTGAAAATGTTATCAACCAAATTAGCTTTCCAGTATTCAAATTCGCGCTAAATTGAATGATTATCTAAACGTATATTTCTATTTCCTTATAACAGCATTCAATTTCATTTACGTGAATTCTATTTCATTTTAACATCGATCAATTTCATTTTCATGTATTTAATTTCATTTTGACGCATTCAAATTCGCTTGTGTGTACGTGCACAAGGTTTAATGGTCATAGTTACATTTTCATTTTCATTTATACGCAATCAATTTAATATTTTGTAGATTCTATTAAAAGCCGACGTGTTTAATCAGGGACAGTCGACTGTCCCTGGTTCAATTAAACCGCATTTGTCTTAGGCTTTCACAGAAAAGAGGCCAAGAGTTGAGGAAGGGTTCCGGAACATTTTGATTCATTGTAAAAAGGGTAAAATGGTTATTGAGACGTATAAGGCTGATCCGGAAAGAAGGGGGGTGGGGGCGAATGTTTTCCTCTCAGGAGGAATTGACTGGATATAAGACGCATACAAAAATGTCTTTACAAGTGAATATTGTCTAACAGTCAATGGGTGACATTAAAGGAAAGTCAATTTGAGGCCTATCCTGCTTATAAAAATTGTTGGTGGCGGAATCATCAACGATTTATAGTCGCGGAGACCATTTAGGAGGGATGCAAACATTTTAATCAAAATGTTCTATGTGGTACTTGGCGTTTTTTAGGTGAGGGGTCTGGGGCCAGGCCATGAAATTCAGGGATCCCCCTCCACCAGGTTCCGCTGTCTATTAAGGCTGTGAATGCACGGGTAGTTTTTCGGGCGGGTACCCGAAAATAGAAACTAATTTATTTTATTTATTTTTTTTACAAATATTTCGGGTATTCGGGTACCCAATTTGGTACCCGGAATAGCGGGCGGGTACCCGGGTTCCCGGGTATAAGTCACAGCCTTACTGTCTATATGGACTTAATGCATTATGTGTCCAAGGCTCAAGATAACAGTTTTTTACCAGGAGCTACTTTTTTTCAAAAGTAGCGCCCGGATCATGGGATTTATTGAGAACCAGGAGATACTTTCAGTCTATCGGGAGCTAACTTTTTATTAAATCGTATTGTCAAATCGAAATTCGATGTCTTAGGCAAGCTTACCAATTATCGACGGGCGCTGGTTTGGACAAAATATCAGCGCTCGGTTGTTTATTTTTCAGCATTACCGGGCGCTATGGCAGGAGAACCAAGGGGTAAAAATCGCCCAGCGCCCGCTTATCTTGAGCCTTGTATGTGTCTATGAAAATGCTCTTATAACATTTCCATCATATTTTGCTATTCTGATTTAAAAGTGTAGCCATTATTGGTTACACCAATGTAAACATTTACGCCTATCTTTCATCTTTCTCTTCTCTTTTCTCACATACATTTTGTATACATAATTGTATATTTATTACATATCGTTAATTTGAGGATATGTTTAATAAGGTCTTTAGGGATTTTCATCACTGTGTTGGCGCTTTTTGGTTTTCGTTTGACGAATAATGATACGAATAATATAGATCGTTTAGTATTGCCAAATAGAATGCATTTATCGGGTAATTGTTTGCATATAAATGAATTCGAATGCACGAGATGACACGTACCGCGATCGCTTGCGAATTTGATTGCAGTAATATTTAAAAGCGTGACAAAAACATTACATTGATTGCTTATATTGCGAACTGACATGAGCGCATGTCTTGGTTGAATGCGGATATTACTAAATAGAATGCTTTTATTTGGAAATTGACATTCATTCTAAAACGTTCAATCAATTTAGCGCGAATTGAAACTACGTAAATACTAAATAGAATGCTTCAATTTCTAAATTGATCGGGAAAACCTATAGCCTATAGATAGTACTAGTAGTATAGTATTTTCACTTCCAAAATTTTCAATTAAATAAATGAGAGCAACTTTTAAGGGTTTTGTAAAAGTGTCCCAACTGTTGAGTCGCCCGCCTGGATCTACAATTGAAGTCTTAGAAGCCATTCAAGCAATCAGAGAAATCGAAGAATCGAAACATGTGTTTAGTTCATTCTGAGCAGCAACTTCGCCCAGCCAAGATCGCACAAGATTTCATTCAAAATAAAGTCATAGTCATTTTTAATTTGGTCGAAAAAAATCACAACAAAATAAAATCGAGTTTACCACCTGCAGTTGCCAGTTTTTATGCTCCTGCATCGCTCACGTCGCGCCCATTTCTCTCTTGCCATTCCATTTATTTGGCTGTTCCCATTTTCTGTCGCGCAATCACGTTGTGTCATTGGCGGAGTGATATGTTCATTTTATTTTTCGCAGTGTTTATTTTCCAGCCAATCAGCTCACAGTGGCCGCTGTCTATTCCTTGGTCATTGCACCCCTGTTAATTCTTGATGGGCTGATTGGTCCCCTTTTTTTATCATATGTCTCCAATCTTCCATCTTGGAAGGTCATCGTTTCTTCCAGTGAAGACTGATTAATTTAAATTTTCCCACCCACCTCTCCCTCGAGGATTTTGGTTTTACTCTCAAAGTATGACATGTCAAGCAAATTCTAACATAAATTCAGAGTTGACGTGTGTTTAGTTAATGTTATTTAACATATACATTCAAAAGTTGTGTCCTGTGTATGGAATCGATTAATTTATATTTGAATTTTGATGCTCTTTCTCCTAGTATAGGTCACCGTTTGTGCTCATGACAGGAGATGTTTGCGGTAGTGTTATTCAGTCGCGCGTTGAGTATAAAATTACAATAATGACAAAAATTGTCAAAAAGTATACTGATTCCCCATTATAATTCGCCTCCAGGCCATGCCGGTTGCGGAGGTGCGTAAGCCAAAGTTTGTCCGTAGGCCATGCCGCGAGTCATTTTTTTGTTGAATATTAATTACAATAATGACACTAATTTGTCAAAAAAGTATACTGATTCCCCGTTATAATTCGCCTCCAGGCCATGCCGGTTGCGGGGGTGCGTAAGCCAAAGTTTGTCGTAGGCCATGCCGCGAGTCATTTTATCGTAAAGATCATTCCAGTATCAATGTTTGTAAAAGTTAATTAAACGATTGTTTATTGATAATGCATAGTGATTGATATATTGATAATTGTTAGGCTTTCCAGGCAGTGCCGGAGGGTCATGTTTGTGAATGCGGTAGACTATGTCGCTGCTAGATAAAGATTCGTAAATCACATGTATTGTCATCAAAGTGAAATATTTATGTGCGGTACCATCCACCATTGTCCATTGACATCTCGTATGAAATAAATGACCTTTCATGGTTTGGAGTCATCCGCTATTTCTGGTGCCCCGTTTTTCCTCTTCTTTGTATCATGCAAGTGTTTGGGGGTAATGACAATTCAAATAAAAATCACTTTAAAAGGGAAAACCCAGTATCAAGTAATATTCCTTGGAATGAAGTGAAGACCATTTTGGTGACATGTTCGGAGTCATGGTTGTATAGTCCAACAGGTTCTATATTACAGGGAAAAAAAGGTTCTTTAGTACCAAGGTTTTATAGAATTAACGTAATTAGGCCTAAGGTTCAATAATTTGAAGAATCTATCATCTGAAAAAAGTCCCAATATTATGATTATGTTTAAATTCCAATTATTAAGAAAGGGTCTGCAATTCAAATATTAAAGCAAGTTCTGTAGTGTAAATTTGAAATGAGGTTCTTTATTCTGAATCATAAAAAAGTGCTCTTTAGTCTGAATCTTATGGGTTGTTATTTGGCGATCTGGAAAACTTATTTAAAAACGGTAAGATTTTCATCCGACAATGAATTATACAAAAACTTGTTCATGTGTTTGAAGGATCAATTTTCATCTTTCAGACTATACAAATTTGCAATATTTAATTATTCACAAAGTAGTGACTTTGTCATTTCAATCTATCCCCTTTTGGCATATCAATTACTCATAAAGGCTGTAATAGTGAGTGAAAGTGACAGCACAGGGCAGAGGTCAAAATTGACTCTATCGCCCGACCATGGTTAGCTACTCAATTAACCTGCATATGACCCAGTAAAACCAAATTTTCCCTACACATGGGCGCACCACACCAAATATCTTTCTCATTGAAATACGTGTAAAAGTGCCATATTTCAAGACACCTTTTCTACCCTCCGGTTACATTTATTGCATACTTGTCACCTATGACCATTTTCAGTAACATCTCAACTTTAATTTAAGCCTTGTTTCATGTGGGGTTATTAAGCTAAATTTTCCGCTACGGACCTGCACACAGCGCCCTCACTTTTTCACGTTTTCTGGCATGCCTGTTCACCATTTAGGCAGGTGCTTACGCCCTGGGCACTATTTAGGTCGATAAATTAAAAATATCGTATTTTATCATTGTAGGTGCAACGGATAGGTCCCACTCGTTCATTTAAATACAAACATACCATCCCCGGAGAAACCAATTGCCCGAAAACCTCACATTTACAAGCCTAGTCTTCGTGCTTTTCCGGAACTACTACAGCATTACACGAATTGCGCATTGATTTGGTGTGGTGCTCTCTTTAACAAAATCTAAATTATTTTTTTTGCATTTTTGGAATCATCATATAGCATTATGAAAAAGTGTCACTCAAAAAATTCAAATTCTACTCCAAACTTGAATTATGTCACAAAATAGATTTTACTCTATACCCAAAATACCCAATTTTTCTCACTTTTTGGCCATTTTTTTCCCAAAATTGTTACATTTAAAGTCTGCTTTCATGACCAAAACGTGTATTTTTTGATTTGTCATTGTTTACATTGTATAATATATGTTAATACTATATATGACACATTTAATTATAGACAAACATGATAACTTAATCATATAATCACTATATTACGCCGTATTCATTGCAGAGATACCTGTATGCCATATAGGGGGGGGGTAAAAGACCCCGTATTTGTAGGACAATAAAGCTTCTAAAAGCCATTTGTTTACTTAGAGTATCATGATTACCTAGTAAGCAAACTCACAATTACATTTTTGTCACGATATTACCCCTAGGGTATTGTGTTAAGCATTGAATGTACAATTTTAACGATTTGTTGCTCTTTTCTGAGCCAATGTGGGGCCAAATATGAATTTTGACAAAACGTTGACCTACATGAGAGTGATAAACTCTAAATAAAGCTTTGAACTTGAAAATGAGATAATTAACTCTTTAACTGAGATGCAAATTACTTGATATAGACCTAAGAGGGAGTATTCTTGCACATGGGGGACTTCTAGCCAAGGGTAATGTGACCTATCTATAAAATCGCAAAACAGACCCGTAGCCATTTGGCTCTAAATTTGGAGCTTTAGAGCCATTTTCTTGGCTATTTCTCGAGAAAATCATGTAAACTTCTTGATATTAACGTCCGACATTGATATAAATGGTGTTTTGAATGTAAATCAAGGCGTATTTAAGCAATTTCAACCCATCTTCCACTTCAAAACTCGGTTTTATTGGAAATGGCCATGCCATATTTCAAGACACCTTTTCTACCCTCCGGTTACATTTATTGCATACTTGTCACCTATGACCATTTTCAGTAACATCTCAACTTTAATTTAAGCCTTGTTTCATGAGGGGTTATTAAGCTAAATTTTCCGCTACGGACCTGCACACAGCGCCCTCACTTTTTCACGTTTTCTGGCATGCCTGTTCACCATTTAGGCAGGTGCCCTTACCGAACTCCAAGGCCTGAACTTAGCCACGAACAATCTCAGATAATAGGCCTGAAATCCTTAGCTGGCGATAGCCACGAAAACAGCTGAATTATTTAAATTAGCTAAGCCATTTTAGGCCTCAAAAATAATACCCTAGCCATTTTAGGCCTGAAATCATTAGCCTGAAATCATTAGCCCGAAATCATTAGCCTGAAATTATTAGCCTGAAATCATTAGCCTGAAATCATTAGCCTGAAATCATTCTCTCAGGGCATATCAAACAGGAGTGCATTTATATATTTTTGTTCAACAATTTGTTGTGCCCCGAGTGTTAACATTTTTCTGGGACACCCTGATAAAAGACAAATACAGGTACACGCATCACAAGAAAAGTGTGTAATACTACCCTGCTCTGATGTCTATGGTTTACACCTACCTTACATCCTGCTTGAAAAGATCTTGTCTCATTCATGCAATCAAACACTTAATAAGCTTACCATACCACACAAACATCACAAGTATGTTGAATTCACATCCCTAAGTAATCAACCATATATTACATGTATTTTTACCTAACTAATATGGAAGTATTTCACATAATAGCTATGTCCATGTTGTTCTACATCCTCCACTGTTCCATTTGCCAAAGTTTGAGATCATTTAGTCCCTCCAGTACTGATAAAATTGCAAAATTGGAGCTAAAATCTGTTGTGCTGATGTCTACAGTTTTGATGTCAGTTGTAATTTGAAAATTGACCTTTGTCCACTGGAATCTATAAATAACCCTTCAAGGACAAGTTTCAGGCTAGCTGATAACAGATCAGTTCTTTTAGGCCTATTTCCTTAGCCACGAAACAGAGAAAGGTACATTTTTTGTGAGCTATCAATTTCAGGCTTATTTTCTTAGCCACGAAAAAAAGATAGGTAAATGTTTGTGAGCTATCAATTTCAGGCTAGCAGGTTTTATACTTTCAAGCCTGAAAATAACTATAGGCCAAAAAATAGGCCTCGAATAGAATTTCAGGCTTATTCCTTAGCCACAAAATAGTTTCAGGTTAAGTCGTGGCTAACTTCAGGCTAAATAAGCCTGAAGCTTTGGTAAGGGTGCTTACGCCCTGGGCACTATTTAGGTCGATAAATTAAAAATATCATATTTTATCATTGTACAGTACAGCTCACAATAGAGTGCACCACGCAACTGCGATGATAGTCCATTGACTTTGAGTTGATAGTCCATTGACAACGCAATGACATCGCATTGACAATGCACTGACAGCACGATGATAGTTCGTTGACATTATCGTCATAGCACCAATTGTCGTGTAGGGACTCCGTTGATCTTGCGAAATCAGCGCGTTCGCACTGTCAATGCACTGACAACGGGATGTAATTGGGTTGATATTCCGATGAAAGTATGTTGACCTCCGTTGATATCGGTTACTCTAATGCGATCTGTACTGTAGGTGCAACGGATAGGTCCCACTCGTTCATTTAAATACAAACATACCATCCCCGGAGAAACAAATTGCCCGAAAACCTCACATTTACAAGCCTAGTCTTCGTGCTTTTCCGGAACTACTACAGCATTACACGAATTGCGCATTGATTTGGTGTGGTGCTCTCACATAATAAGGGCGCACAGCACTAAATCACTCCTCGTTTTGTGTAATGGTAGTAAGTTCCGGCAAAAACAAAAAATGATTTTGTGATTAATGGGGTCCTTTGGGAATTAGTTTGGCGTGAGGGTAGCATTTCATAATTAAAATGAAAGATAATCTCTTGTACTTTGATTAAGATATTGCAAAATAATGATTTTCGATTGTATTGAAAATTTATCACGTGGATGAACACACGTGATCGGAGGTGGTTAGAAGGCGAGCGTCCGGGCTTAAAATAGGGGTGGCGCTGTTTAAATGATCGTATCGTAAATCGAATTGGAAGGTGTAACACTTCTTGACGATTTTATGAAATTTGAATGTTTGTTTATTAGAATAAAGCATTCGAGACATTCCAAAAATGGTTACTAAGGGCCCAAAATAGCGACTCTTTTAGCTCTAATTTACATGTAATTCAATGGGCGGTATATTTAGTGCTGTGCCCCCTTGTACACGCAGTGGTGACACTTATTTATATCGATTTGCATTGATTTTGAGTCTATAAAAGAGGTAATTTTATCTTAATTTCAAAGAAAAACATATTTCTGTCCATGTCATACATAAATATCATGAACACGACCCAATTTTCTTACAAATTTGGAGCAAAAACGGTTGAAGAGCATCATTTTACTAACATTTCCTTGTTTTTGATTTTACTCACAATAATGGACCCCCTCGCCATGGTTATCCGATTATAAACCTACATATCTATGCTCGTTTTATCAATCAGGGGCTTAACAAATAAAGTTGAAATAAATGTTTTTAAACCCATTTGTCATTGATATAAAATTATGTCGGGGGGGGGGGGGGGGGGGTGACCAGGTTTAATTTGGGCCTAAATTAAGACAAAAATAAGGCTTTTAAAGTATCAAAATGTCAATAACAGTACTCTGGGCAATTCCCTAGAGGATATATTCCAAAACAAATTACATTGTGAGTTTACCTGACACACGATACATTATACGTGACAGATAAAAAGAAAATTTAGGCCTATTATTATTTCAAAATTGAAACGTTTTTCACCCATACCCCTAAAATTCGGCAATTTTGGACCTACACTTTTTACATTTGTATCTAAGGTTTGATATAGGGTGTGCACGCCATTGCGTAATCAGTTTCATGGTTCATCGGGTTTTTAAAACATTGCATATATATACTTTTAAGATAATATGAAACATAAATAGTCTCATTAACATCTCATGATGAATGAAAGAGATTATAAAAACATAGAAATTCTGCAAAATGGCCTTAAAGTGCCCAAAATTCGAACATAACAAATTGAGTATCGATGCGTTAAGTTACATAACTTTAGTTAGAGGTGGTATATAAATTAACTATTTTGACAGTTTATCTTGATATTACTTGTTTTTTACAAAAATGCCACAAAAAAAAAGTTTTTATCTTTTTATTGTGTGTTATAAGGGCGAACAGCACTAAATCACTCCTCGTTTTGTGTAATGGTAGTAAGTTCCGGCAAAAACAAAAAATGATTTTGTGATTAATGGGGTCCTTTGGGAATTAGTTTGGCGTGAGGGTAGCATTTCATAATTAAAATGAAAGATAATCTCTTGTACTTTGATTAAGATATTGCAAAATAATGATTTTCGATTGTATTGAAAATTTATCACGTGGATGAACACACGTGATCGGAGGCGGTTAGAAGGCGAGCGTCCGGGCTTAAAATAGGGGTGGCGCTGTTTAAATGATCGTATCGTAAAATCGAATTGGAAGGTGTAACACTTCTTGACGATTTTATGAAATTTGAATGTTTGTTTATTAGAATAAAGCATTCGAGACATTCCAAAAATGGTTACTAAGGGCCCAAAATAGCGACTCTTTTAGCTCTAATTTACATGTAATCCAATGGGCGGTATATTTAGTGCTGTGCCCCCATAAGAGATGGAGGAAGGTGCGATATTGGCTTATTAGCGCATTAGCGCAATTTTGCAAATGTCGCTAATTGCACCAAGTTAGCGTGTAAGATCAATGTAAATTAGCGTTAATTGCAGTGCTAGCACAAATGTGCGCTAATGCGCTAAAAACACATTAGTTTTTAGCGCAATTAGCGCGATATCCCGTGTTCCTAGCGTTGTACGCGCTAAAGTGCAATTTCTGAAGATGATCCAAGTCTAGGAGTCGCGCAATTAGCGCTAATAGCGCTAATTGCACTTGATTAGCGTTGTAATCGCTAAAGTGCAATTTCTGAGGATGAACCAAGTCTAGGAGTCGCGCAATTAGCGCTAATAGCGCTAATTGCACTTGATTAGCGGTCTTGCGCTAATAACGCTAATTGCACTTGGTTAGCGTTGTAATCGCTAAAGTGCAATTTCTGAAGATGAACCAAGTCTAGGAGTCGCGCAATTAGCGCTAATAGCGCTAATTGCACTTGATTAGCGGTCTTGCGCTAATAACGCTAATTGTACTTGATTGGCACTTTGGTGTGATTCGTGTGTCCTCCGGAACCCTGCGGGGCTCTATATAAACATGCTCCGTTAACACAACCTTTTTAGAGACACCCTGTATAATTATGATTTGCTTTAGTGAAAAAATAATGCATAATAGCGTTTTTAGCACTTACTTGCAAAATTAGCGATAATAGCGTTTTTAGCACCACCGATGCTATTAGCGCTCATGATGCAATTAGCGCTATTAGCGCTAATTGCGCGATGGCATACCTCAATTTTTGTGAAAATTTATTTGATATCGTATAATAGCGTTTTTAGCACTTACTTGCAAAATTAGCGATAATAGCGTTTTTAGCACCACCGATGCTAATTTCGCTAATTAACACAGATGCTAACTCCCCGCGCTAAAGCGCTAAAAAGCCAATCCCGCACCTTCTACAAGAGATGGCACACACTACAATCTATGCACACACTTATTAAATGTGGATATGGTACAAAATGAATATAAGTTTTATAGTTTCAACCTTATTTGAAAAGTTAAATATAATGCAATCAAATAGACAGTAAAGGTATGATCTCACTGACAATAATAATTACAGTAATCAGTCATTTCTAAAAGTTAATGCCAGCATGTTATTGTAAGTGTGGATATTTTCACACTAGATTATTTTTCGCGCTTCAAGCAGCTACTGCGAAAATAAAAATGCTTGACAATATTTCCTTTGTGTGTAAGTCATTGAATATAAGGAACTTTCAAATCAGGAATATAAAAACAAGCCAAATGATTAAAAAATTGGCAAAGCGCGAACATTTATTTAACCGCACAAAAATTACACCTTTTTAAAGTACTTGAGATATGCTTGCCTTTTGAATCTCTCTATACTATGGTGATTTCAGTGTGAGATGGAACATGTCTTGTACCTTTTGCAATGCTAAACTTAATCCACAATGTCAAACCATACCTTGGTAAATAGATAATTTTCAGATCTAAATATTCTGTTCAGTATAAATTTAAACATGAAACCTCTACAACACCAATACAAAGCATTTAATCAAAAGGTCATGTTCCATCTTATGATGAATGTACTATAGTAGCTATATAAACCATAGGCCAAGTTCACACACATCCCCGTAGAATTGGTTTTATTCTTATACAATGTATCAGGTACAATTCACATGTGTTCCATGTACAGTAGTTTAGGCAAAATAAAAAATAAAAAACCTGTTTAGCGTCCCCTCCCGCTTCCTTTTTGTGGGTCCACTTCAATTTCATTTGTTTCCCTCTTAATTTCAGTCATATAACTTTTTGTTGGTGTTTCAGAGGTTGAGATGTTTGTAACAAGTTTGTATCTTCCTTACGTGCATTATAAATAAGTTTTGTAGTAATCAACCCCAAGAACCCTGAAATAAAACATATTAAAATAGACCTCCTTTTTAAACTTCGCAAATGGTATTGCTTACTAGGGCGATTTTAAAAGTGGAAAAAAATGAAAAAATAAAAAGGGCCTTAATTCTCCTTCCTTTATTGGAAAAAGGCCGGATGCTAAACATGTTTTTATTTTTATTTTGCCTAAGTCATCAGTATTATTTGATTTGATACAATTGTATTTTCGACAGTCACCAGTCTTGATTTGTTTCTTCTTTTTCATATCGGTATTTTCCATTAGGCTAAAAAAAAAGGTGTTTGGTTGCCTTCCGCGACCAACAATCGCGTTTGTTTTTGTGGGTTTTTTAAAATATTTTTTAACTCTGAAAATTTCATAATTTTTGACATATTTTGTCCCAAAGATGTAGAAATAAATTCTCTAAAATGTTTTGAAGTCCAATTTATCAAATGTAATTCAAAAATATTGCGTTTATACATTCCATGTATAAATTGCACTTTTGTCGAAGCCCGGTATAGGAAAAAAAGAAGAAGAAAATCCTACCTACTTACCGACCGACCCACAATTTTTTTTCTCTCTGGAGGGCAACCAAACTTTTTTTTTTTGCCTTTTTTTTGGTTTCATGGTAAATAAATGAATGTCATGAATGATATTTTATTGTAATCAATTTAAGTAAAATTGAAATCATACCTAGAAACACTGATTTGCGTGGAAAAAATAAATTGCTTCACAAAATGCCTTAGGGGAGCTATTTAACTGAATGTATGCTGTTTCAACCGAATGATAGCAGAGCCGTGCCCCCCCCCCCCCCCACCACCACCGCCCACCCTCTTTTGGACACGTTACTGAATCTACTGAATCTCCTTTTTTATAAAAGCCATTTCAACAATTAGCTACAGATGCTCATAAACAGCTCAGAAAAGTGCTAGCTATAAATATATGAAGCCAGTAATATTTCCAAAAGTAGTGTACCAGCCGGTTGAAGTTTTGCTATTAAAATGCACTACGAACACTCAGTCATACTATTTAGGTCCCACATATATATACCACCACACACTTGACCTTACAGTTCTGAGGTCAGACAAACCTACCCACAAACTAATAGCTGCAGTGTTGACAGCCACATTAGTATATAGGTCAAAGTTATTAATAGGGGGGTCAAAGGAAAATTTCAAAATGCTTTTTGGGGCCTCATTCTGTTTACTTTGGTTAAAACTTGTGCAGAAATGAAAAATACTGTTTAAATCGTCAAAATCGGAGCATTATTTCTTGCCGTTGTGACCAAAAATGTGTTTCGGAAAATGACCCAATTTCTTGCGAAAAAGGGCCAATTTTGGGTAAGGGTATGGTGTATCAGTCCCAAGTATGCAAATGAGGATAATGAGATTTATTCCGTTGTTGAGTACTGGGTAGATGTGTGGTAGAGCATGACTGTGTATTCAGTGAGCTCATTTGCATACTTGGGACTTCTACACCATACCGCTACCCAATTTTGGCAGTTTTGCAGATTTTGATTTTTAAAAATGTCATAAAATCAAGTCTTGGTACCCTACAAGTCTGAAAATAACATATATTAGGAGTATAACTTGAATATTTTACATTTCTGCTTACATGAAAGGTTGAAATTACAGTGTTTTTGTGTGAGAGCATGTCAAAAAAGCCCCAAAATGTCCGAAAATGCCTCCAATAAATTTGAATAAGTCCAGCTCATTAAATATGCGAAGGCTATATTTCATATAAAATCAGGGAATTGAAACATATCCCTGACCCATATAAGGTTTTTTTGGGTGTATAATTCATTTTTAAGGTCAAAATAGTGCTTATTCTTCGGTAAATGCACCTTTCAGATTTTCGCATATTTAATTAGCCTAATTTGCATAATGAAATAGTAAAAGCCTTATAATGGCGATAGTTAACAGATTTGAGCTGTGTAAATTTTAATGGGTTTTTTTAACGTAGAATTCATTTTTTCAATCAAAATTCAGATGGGTCTGTGGCAAATACCAGTTTATAGTAAAATTGAATAATTTTGCATTATATTTGCATAATTTTGGCATGTAGCCTTTACAATTAGGTGATTTTTTTTGTTTCCTATACAAAGGTAATATATCAAGCTTCGAAATTATACAATGATATTAAACTTGATATCTTCAAAACATTGATATTAAGTGAGTTAAAACTTTTATTTTAGCATAACCTTGTTATAAAGGAGTGTGACCCCTGGAGATAAATCTCAAAATATAGATCTGCTTTGTACAAACACTTTTCATATTGACAACAAAGTCCCAAATAGTAGTGCTATGGGCCTAAAATCAATTTGAAGAAGGCTGTTTATAGACATTACATTGACAAATAATAAAATATAGTAATGTGTACAGTAATAAACTTGCAAGAATGTAAAGAGCAATGTTGTGACCCCCCTATTATTAACCTACCCTAAATTCAACTGTACAATTCGACAGCTGTCTACGTCATACGCGTCATAAAGCGGGAAAAAATTGCCGGTCTGAAAAGCACTACTTTGTGCAGTGAATTCTTCTCATGTTATCAGTTACGGATTAGTTAATTTCTTTTACACTCTATACAAATTTGGATTATGGAACTTATTTTGTTGGATTATGGAACCAGAGAGATGCACCTATAAACCCATCCGACTTTAGAACTTTTAAAGTAAGGAACCCTTTGAGTGGGACTTTTGAGGCCTTTAACTGACTTGGACTTGTACTATAGAATCTTCATACCATAGAGACATCGGATTGAAGACTTGATGTATTACAGTTTGGGTTTCAAGTTTCAGACAGCACTTATTTTGTTTTATAAATATATTCCTTAAGTGAAAACAATATATAAACATCTTTTATAACACGTTGCATTAGAATTCTATGACTCTACACTAAAATGTTTAGGACCTTGCATGTGGTAATTCTTTCACCGTATTAAATTTGGGGTAATATGCTTAATTGTGTTAGAATGCAATTGAACGATATTGTAGGGATAGGATTTTGCAGTTTTGAAAAGCGCGCATACAAATTGTGCTGATGGCGGCAAACGGTAGGTGCATGGTATGCTAAGCATTTTCTAAACTTTAAACACTTTGTTGCTTGTGTGTGCCATCTATTCTTAGTTAAATTGTCACTTTCATTCAAAATTGAATTCTAGGCTTAAAAGAAGGCTTTGGTTTATGTTTTTAGCGCATTTTCATCCCCTACAATATACATCATCGTCAATAAAGATAATATATTATTAAAAATCGTGGTTTATTACTGCTGTATACATAATTGTGGTTGAAATTGCAACACTGTCCTGGTAACATTGGAGCCGAGTGTAGGAAATAAATCGCATTAATCATGAGCTTACAGTTGGTTGAAAGTCAGTATGAATTACAGTTTGACTGTCCTGTGCTATAAGTTCTATGGGTACATTGAAATTTAAATTCTTTGTAAATTTTTATTTACCTCATGATTTGGATACACTTCCTGCCAAAAGTCTGTACGCAATCCCTTGAGAGTACCTATTCCCTAGAGACAGTCTGGGTGTGTCTGTTTTCCCCCAATCGAATGCCTGTTGTTTAGAAATACAACCACATACCACGCACTTGAGCTACTAACAACTGTCATGTTGGACTGCTCTATCACCACGAACATGAGCTCCTTTATATTAACAAGGCGGTTCTCGAACGGCGCGTCTCGCCTGTTCATCAAAAGTGACTTCAAAATGATGATGAAACATATGATACAATGTAGCACTGTCACAGAGGTATGCATTGTAGTTAATGCAAGGGATGTAATACCTTAAGGGATGCTCAAATGTTACCCAGTACTAAAAAATTTGCGGAACACAAACGAATCATTTCCGCTTTATGGCCCTTCAAAGTTTAGATGGTACCCCAGCCCCTTTGGACTATGCAGTGGCGGCACCAGCATCATATAGGCCTTACTGATCTATTTGACCCCAGATGACCTTGAATGACGTCCGATGACCTTGAAAATGTAATCAGCAAAAAGAATACACCACCCCCTTCCCTCCACCAAATCCCATCAAGATAGGCCTTACTGATCTATTTGACCCAATATTTGACCCCCGATGACCCCGAAAAATTAATCAACAAAAAGAACACACCATCCCTCTTCCGTCCACCAAATCCCATCAAGATAGGCCTTACGGATCTTATTTGACCCCAGATGACCTTGAATGACCTCTGATGACCTTGAAAATTTAATCAGCAAAAAGAATACACCACCCCCCTTCCCTCCACCAAATCCAATCAAGATAGGCCTTACGGATCTTATTTGACCCCCGATGACCTTGAATGACCTCTGATGACCTTGAAAATGTATTCAGCAAAAAGAACACACCACTCCCCTTCCCTCCACCAAATCTCATCAATATAGGCCTTACTGATCTATTTGACCCCATATTTGACCCCGATGACCTCAGGTGACCTTGAAAATTTGATCAGCAAAAAGAACACACCACCCCCCTTCCCTCCACCAAATCCCATCAAGATAGGCCTTACTGATCAATTTGACCCCCGATGACCTTGAATGACCTCCGATGATCTTGAAAATTTAATCAGCGAAAAGAACACACCACCCCCTTCCCTCCACCAAATCCCATCAAGATCGGCCTTACGGATCTTATTTGACCCCATATTTGACCCCGATGACCTTGAATGATCTCCAATGACCTTGAAAATCTAATCAGCAAAAGAACACCCCACCCCCTTCCCTGACATCAAGTCCCATCAAGATAGGCCTTACGGATCTCTAGATATCGTGTCACAACGCGTCACAAAAGTGTTAAGCATATTTGACCCTGATGACCTTGAATGACCTCCAATGACCTTGAAAATTCAATCAGCAACAGAACGCACCACCCCCCTTCCCTCCACCAAGTCCCATCAAGATAGGCCTTACGGATCTCCAGATATCGCGTCACAAAGGTATTTCTTAGCACACAGCAGACGGCGGACGCCATACGCCATACGGCGGACGCCGGACAGAAATAGTGATATTATAGTCTCTTTCTGATTACATCAGGCGAGACAAAAATGACTATAGACATGCAAGAAGTTCTATAACCACGATAACAGGCTAAATCAATGATTTTTAACTACTATCGGTCTGAAGTATTAATATCCAGTATATTGATTGAGCGCACGTGGGAATTTCAGGAGGACTGTCTGTACACATCTTGAAACAACCATAACAAAACCCAACTGCTGGTCAACACACACGTTTTGGATTGGGGTGAAATGACGGGATACAACTCTCGCTAATTGCACAATACAAATAGGTCGCGGGAAAAAAAACAATATTTATCTCATGTGAATGATGCGTCAACAATGTTACTAAATCCTATCACATAGATAAATATCATTCTCGTAGGCCTTTTAAAAATTGTAGATTATTTCTTATTGTAAACTTTCAATATTAGCGGAATAATATACCAATTATTTTTAGATTCCAGGGGCCATCGTAAAACAAAGGACCCTTCACCCATGCAGAAAAAAATTGAGTACTCTTAAGTTTAAGAATATTAGATTTATCCAAATAAAATAATATGAGCTCATAACATCTCGTATCATATCTATGCACATCATAACTGTATTCCTTTTCGCCAAATGAAACCAACATTTAATTTTCAATTAAGTTACTAGGATACAAACGTCAAAGTCCATTAATCGGCCTTATTTATGTAAATATGCTGGTTTCTGGGCAAACTTTCATGAATGAATCAATTAGTGCAAGCTACAAATCCTTTGAGCGGGTCAAACATCCCTACAGATTCACTATCAGAATCACGCGTCCAATGGAACCATAGAAAGAAAGAAGAAAAATTCTTGAGCAACTCCAGCTTGCTTTATTTTCATCACTTGATCACTGATTTCTGTCACCAGTGTCTACATTAATACAGTACGATGAAAGGCTTATAATATTAGTCCAGCCAATCTAATGAATGACCCACCACAAATTGCAACACATGGTTTTTCTTCAGATTCATTATAAGAAAGGTCTCTGGAACAACATATCAAAAGTCTAATAAAATCTAAGCAGGCGAAAGTCATTTTTTCCGTAAATTCAAGATGGCCGCCAAAACACCATATTTTTGGTAATATCTTGATTTCTCATTATTATTTTACAAATATTTTAACTGCAAAGGTATGGTTTTTAATATCAATGAATCCATTGAAACACATTTGAATAAAATTGGCCTGTAACTTGCTTTATTAAAACCCTAACCCCCCTGAGTGCTAAAAAATGCTAATCCAAAGTCCCTCTCCAAACGCATGCGCCGTCGGTTTTCGATGACGTAGTCAACCGAGCCTATATAAGGAGTGCAGTATACTGCACGAATGTGTAGCTGAGGGCCGTGGCTTAGTGGTGGGAAGGTGGGGCTTGAGAACGGAGGGTCCCCGGATCGAATCCCGGCAGGTTCCCGGAGATTTAGTTGGTGTTTTTTCCTCGAAAATTGTGATCCCGGTCAAAAATCCTAAACCGGGGTTAGGGTTATGGTAAAAAAAAAAAGAGGGTTTTTTTGTGTTCTATTAAGGTAAAAAAAAAAAGAGGTTTTTTTTGTGTTCTATTAACCCTAACCCCCCTGAGTGCTAAAAAATGCTAATCCAAAGTCCCTCTCCAAACGCATGCGCCGTCGGTTTTCGATGACGTAGTCAACCGAGCCTATATAATGAGTGCAGTATACTGCACGAATGTGTAGCTGAGGGCCGTGGCTTAGTGGTGGGAAGGTGGGGCTTGAGAACGGAGGGTCCCCGGATCGAATCCCGGCAGGTTCCCAGAGATTTAGTTGGTGTTTTTCCCTCGAAAATTGTGATCCCGGTCAAAAATCCTAAACCGGGGTTAGGGTTATCACACCTAAATCCAAGATGGCCGCCAAAATGGCCATCAAAAATGGTAAAAACTCCATATATTGGCATATATAAACCAACATGCATGATCAGAGTATAGTTTTTAACAATTTAGGATGTATTGATTAGACCACTAGAAACTCATATCTAGTAATTTTGCTTTATTAACATACTTTAAAACCAAAATGGCCGCCAAATTAATGACCAAAAATGGTAAAAAGTTGTCAAATTCCATGAAATAACATAATATCAAGCGATGTGTATGATACAAATATAGTTTTAACTTTGGGGTGTATGTATTAGACCACTTAGTAACTCATATCCAGTATATTTGCATTGTAATAACATACTTTAAAACCAAGATGGCCACCAAAATGGCCACTGTAAATGTAAAAATAGTCTACATGAGTGTATGATAATCCAAAATAGATATTGTAAGAGTGTATTATTTTCAAATTCACCAAATAGCATTTTTCTAAACTGCTAAGCTATTGCTTTTAGATATAAGGCCCACTTCTGTGACAATTTTGATTCAGTATCACTTTCCAAAATGGCTGCCAGAATGGATAAATTGGTGTCAAATGACCTAAAACAATTGTATTGTAAATGACCATGTAAATACCCCCAAATCTAATGGGACAGCATTCACTATATGATCTATGATTGATAAAGCCTAGGGGCTGTTTAGATCTCTATAGTTTTGAATGGACACCTGTGTTAATTATAGTTTTGAATATTTTAAAATATCCAAGATGGCTGCAAAAGGTAAAAATAACTGAAAGACAGTATTAGTTTATTGTTAGTGTTACATTAGATATGACCAGATTATCTACAGCTATTAATCCATTCGGTAAACGTATTTGTATATGGGACAAGGTATAATTAAATGGATATATACTCCATTTTGACAATGTGATGTTATCAAGATGGGCATCATAATGACCAATTTCATTAAAATTACCCCTTATGGTCAATAAAATTACCTCCAAATGGTCAAAATAATTACCACAGGTGACCACCAATTGATCAAAATAGGGAGTCACCATTTAATTATACCTTGTCACATACAGATACGTTTACTGGGTGGATTAAAATCAATAGATATAATCTTTTGTTCATATCTAATGTAACACTAACAAGCTTGCAAGTTATCACTGTGTTGTTGACAAAGTAGGGACCTATTAAAGTTAAACCATCAGATCCAATTACCATTTCATTGTGTTCATTGTACATTTTATACCAATAAATTCATGTTTCCTATTCAGATTCATGATTTAAAAGCATTATAATTCATGATTTTATCGAGCAAGTCAAAATTCCAATGTAAAATCGCCGTAGTAAAGCCTCTGTGGCATAAATGAGATTGGATCAAGACTATTCTTTTCTCATGTCTGAAGGCTGACAGCAAAATTGTTAACTTTATTTGTTGGGAGTGGCTGTTTTTAATTTAACCAGCATGCTTATATAGGCTTTTTGGGTGCCCGCTACGGCGGGAGCCCTTGTATTGTCATCAGTTTGCAAAAACTTACACAATTTGGTATTTCTAGATATTATAGATGGAGGCTGCCATGTTTACTGATGGTCTCTTACTAACATTTACGTAACAGTGAAATGTTAAGTTGTAGTGTACGAGTGCTATCGGCGTTTACGAACTATAAACGAGGCTGAATATCATGCTCGTTATAAAGGATGGAGATAGTTACGCTCAGTTACATTCTCGATATGAATGTACAGTGCAAGGTGCAGTATCTCAGCTATAATGCAGCCTGCATATATATGTATTATAATAGCAAAGCATTGCATGTACATTGTACAGGGCATTGAGAGGTGTGTTGGGGCGGTGTACAGTTGTAGTTTACGCAGTCCGCTGTTCAATATCAACGCATAGGCCTATAATACTGACTAGGTTCAATTATGAATTACTTACATGCAGAGATCAGTGGGTTGGTCTTGGTAGTTTGGTACCATACGTGGGTATAATATAAACACCAGGAAAGTTGGAGTCTTCAATTCCAAACTGCTGAGTTCTCTACTAAACTTTCATTAGTAATAATATGATTAAGTCCCTTTTAAAATTATTACTCTATTCATCAATCACATTGAATGGTGAATAAATGAAGTGATGAATTCATAAATCATTAATTGATTGACTATTGACAGATGTAATAATATTGATTGATTGATTGATTGATTGATTGATTGATTGATTGATTGGTTGATTGATTGATTGATTGATTGATTGATTGATTGATTGATTGATTGATCAATACTAAATGAAATCATGAATGCATAGATTAATTAGATAATCCTTCAATTGGATTAACAAGACATTTATAGAAATAGTAATAATATATAATACATAAATATATAAATAATGTAAACATCCTATCTATAGAGCTTAACGGGTACGCCGACGGACAAGTTTAAGACTTTTACACTTTCGTCAGGATTAGTTCTGACTTCTTCAGGACCAAATTATTATATTTAATATAATTTGTAAATCAAAAGTCCTATCTAGATTTATTATTTAATATATTGTAATTAAAGGTAGATCACATTTTCGTAACACATAATTATTTCAAACATACGGAGATTTTCATATCATATGAAAGCTCGTATTTTTCTCATCATCATACTGAAATTTGACGGCCTAAATCGGTATAATTACGGAGAAAACGATGAAATAACGTCGAATTACTGCGAAAGATGGTAACCACCAATATCGTTTGTGTACAACTCAATGGGTACATTTCACGGCATCTTTTGCGTCTAAAATAAGAACCATTAGAGTTATGCAACTCAAACTTTGGAATACGACTTTTTTAAGGATGGCCTTTCATGTAGAATAGTAAACTTCAAGTTTAAAATCGGAACATCTACCTTTAATCAAATGAAGCATGTTAATTTGAGCCCCCCATTCCTTTTTAAAGGAATTTTTATTAAGCCTGGCCCAAGCAATTTGCTTGAGTCTGGTCCCTCCAGGACCCAAGCGTGTGTCCGTATACAGACCGACTGTGTAAACAAACCTCATGAATATCAATTAGCTCATTATCGGCAGTGTAACACTATGGGAATTTTCAACTGAGATCAACTGGTGATGGAAAACTTCATGTGCAGAAATTTATAAATGATAATTGGCGCTGTGGCATGCACAGTTTCGGTTCTCGGGGTAAGTTCGGTTTTCGGATGTTGCAATTTCATAATATGACAACCCATATGTGCGAGTTCAGTTACGCAGTGATTGTAGTGTCAATGGTGTGTTTTGTAGCATGCACGCGATAAGTGGACATGTAGTGGTGGGATCTGTGAGTGGTGGTGGTGGTATGGTAGGGATAATAAAGCAATCTAAAAATCAGTCTTTTTTTAGGGAGAGTAGAGTAGAGGTCTAATATTGGGAGATTATCTGTATGTAAAGAGTATCTTTGCTGCCCAAGGAAGGAATTGCAGCAAGTCTACATTAGGCCTACATTAATCTAGAAACAAACACTGTGGGATAGCATAACATTGCGGGTAAAGTGATTAAAAATAAGCTGGAAATAGAAGCAAAGACTTATATTTTGAAACTAACAACATTGAGAACAGCTAAGACACTAAAATGCTCAGATAAAAATGATTGCGCCATTACTTATCAGCCTGAACTTGAATCTATAGGCTGTGCTTTAATTTCATACCAAACACGTTATGTTTGTGTTACAAATATATTTGTCATTATTATAACATAATCAATAAAGGGGCGTGGCTTAAGAAGTCAATAGAAAAAGTTGCAATAGAGTGCCATTTTGGTACCCGGTGGTCTGAATCTAGACTTACTCATCTATGATTTTCAGCAATAAAATCACATTTGTACCCTACTTCACGGTCATGTCGAGCTTTCACCCGACTAAGGGTCTCATCCGTATCGAGCAAGATACACAGTGAGTCGTGCAGTATCTGAGATTTGTGCAGTGCCCATTCATGAATGTATTGGGTTAATTGCTCAACTGATGATATTTGTACTCCCGCAACACTCATACTTAACAGTCCGGGCCGATTTCCCGTTCAGGAAGCATTCCTGAATTGGAAGTATTACCCATAATCCCTTGCGAATGTATACTGATGATATTTGTACTCCCGCAACACTCATACTTAACAGTCCGGGCCGATTTCCCGTTCAGGAAGCATTCCTGAATTGGAAGTATTACCCATAATCCCTTGCGAATGTATATATTGCAAAGTATTTGTAGTGGTAATACCAAAAAGACCAATTTATTTATTTTAACCAATTATGATGGATCTTTGAATCAATAACGATCAGTAAATGAGTCAAAATATAAGATAAACTGTTTAGTCATAATTAAAAGATATTGTTGTGGTGATTTTCCTAATTTATTGTAATTAAGAAATTTGGCTAATTACCTCATTAAATATTCAAACTCTTTTTAAAAAATAAGTACGCCTAACACTTTTTTTTCCTTCGAAGGAAATTTGCATAATTGTATGATCTTCCATATTACCAAGTTTGAGCATGTCGCAAATTAAAATAACGAATCGATATCCATTTTAGCTTGTAGTCAACTTCATAGACCCTCAAATCAAAATAACGAGATTAAAATGAGCCACTGAACACTAAGAACGACAATAAAATCTATCATTATATTCATGATATTATACAAAATGTTTCACCCATACTGAAATAGGTCTACGTGTAATGTGTATGCTACAGTTCTCTTAGCCTTATGAAAAATGGGTTCCTGTAGAGGACTACCCACAAATGTTGCATTGCACTATGGGTAATACTTCCAGTTCAGGAATGCTTCCTGAACGGGAAATCGGCCCGAACTGCTTAATAGTACAATAGTTCCGTGTCCCTACATTCTATTGTCCCTGATCATATTTATGAAAAAGGTTATATAGCACTTTTATTAATAAACACCAAATCACAGATGCTCATTTCAGTGAGGACAAGTCAATACTCAATTGCACCATTTGTAACATGTTTGTGATGTTTTGACAGGGTAGATTTAAGTGTTTACGCACTTATCAATTGCATCCCCGGCCCCCGGGGTCCTGGGGATAGCGGGGATTAGGGCCGGGACATACAAATTGCCCATGTGACGTCCTGGGTACAATCGTGTACGGTCCCCGCAGGGGCGGGCACCATTTTTTCGACGTCCCCGCTACAGTTCCGGCCACCCATTTCCCATGACAAAGTATTCACCTGGCTACAGTTCCAAGGTTGCTTATTTCTTTCTGCAACCATAACGGAATGCATTTCTATGTGTTCCCTATGTGTTATTAGGCTTACTCTGTCAAGCGCATCGGATCTCTAGCTTATTTATAGCAAGCGCCCGGGGGGTACGTTTGTGTACCTTAGTGTACGTCCCCGCTACACGCCCCGGCTAGCAGAGCGGCACAGTTTGTACGTCCGCGTACACTCCCCCGCATAGCCGGGCATCCTTTTTTGTACACTCATGTACGGTCCCTGCATGGTCCCCTCCATGCCCCGGGTCCCCAGGGGCTGGGCTTGCAATTGATAAGTGCATTATACAATATCATTACCTCCTGCTGCCTCATTTTCTTAGTTGCTTTTACTCGTAACTTTCCGCTGCTACTACAACCACTATCCTGTCCTTTTCTCTTTTTTGCCAGATGACCCCCTGATTTCAACCTTGCCTCTTTAGCAGCAGATCTGACCTTCATCCAATCTGAAAAGAAATTGTGAAATATCAACAACAACAAATTAGCACCTTTTTAAATACTCAACGATGTCTATATTCTGGTATCCATCATTGCACCATTGCTCATAATTTTTTATCTTGCATCCATAACATGCTATTGCTATATTTGTAATCTTTATATCAAGTAAGTATTCTCACATTTACATGTAGGAACTTTTGTACAAATGCAAATTGCGGGATGGCCATGAGTTTTGAACTCACCACCCATATCAAAGGGTGGTGGCGTTGCATTTTGGTGACGAATCATCCATATATATATATGAGTGCAGTATACTGCACTCATTATATAGGCTCGGTTGACTACGTCATCGAAAACCGACGGCGCATGCGTTTGGAGAGGGACTTTGGATTAGCATTTTTTAGCACTCAGGGGGGTTAGGGTTAATAGAACCTTAAAAATTAAACAAAACGGTTACCAAACCCTATAACCCCGGTTTAGGACTTTTGACCGGGATCACAATTTTCGAGGAAAAAACACCAACTAAATCTCCGGGAACCTACCGGGATTCGATCCGGGGACCCTCCGTTCTCAAGCCCCACCTTCCAACCACTAAGCCACGGCCCTCAGCTACACATTCGTGCAGTATACTGCACTCATTATGCACTTATCAATTGCAAGCCCGGCCCTTGGGGACCCGGGGCATGGCGGGGACCATGCGGGGACCGTACACAAGTGTACAAAAAATGATGCCCGGCTATGCGGGGGAGTCTACGCGGACGTACAAACTGTGTCCCCGCTAGCCGGGGCGTGTAGCGGGGACGTACACTAAGGTACACAAACGTACACCCCGGGCGCTTGCTATAAATAAGCTAGAGAAGCGACGTGATTGACGGAATAAGCCTAATAACACATAGGGAACACATAGAAATGCATTCCGTTATGGTTGCAGAAAGAAATAAGCGACCTTGGCTGGGACTGTACACTTTGTCCCGACCAAGGGGGGCCGGCCAAGAGGGGGGGCGGCCAAGGGGGGCCGGGACTGTAGCGGGGACGTACAACAAATGGTGCCCGGCCCTGCGGGGACCGTACACGATTGTAGCCGGGACGTCACATGGGCAATTTGTACGTCCCGGCCCTAATCCCCGCTATCCCCGGGTCCCCCGGGGCCGGGGATGCAATTGATAAGTGCATTATATAGGCTCGGTTGACTACGTCATCGAAAACCGACGGCGCATGCGTTTGGAGAGGGACTTCGGATTAGCATTTTTTAGCACTCAGGGGGGTTAGGGTTAACTCAACAACTAAATGTGGTAGAGCTATCAATCCAATGTTTGAAGGATTTGTTTGTAAATTTCAAGAAATGATCGTCAGAAGTTGAAAGATGTTTTTTCATAATGAAATAAGTGAAAAATGTGTGTTCAGTTCATGTTGACCTCTTACAATAAGCAGGGGTAGAATTTCGTAACCAACCGCACGAATCTGTTAGGATTCTCGCGGAAGGATTTTGCGAGAATCCATGGATTCTCGCTAATTTTGAGAATCTATAGATTATTGCAAAATTAATGAAAATATTATCAAGAATAAGGCTATAAGCTTGCACAACTTCCAAATTCGGCTTGTTTGTTGACTGAGTGTCAAATACCAGTCATCTAAGGTCCTGTTTAGTTTTGTTTTTTTGCGCGCGAATCCACCTGGATTCACGCGGTAGTGATTTTACGCGAATCTTCACGCGAATCGATTCGCGGATTCGCGCTGAATTTCTACCCCTGGAGAAGGTAGCTGACATGATAGCTCATGCTAAAAAGCAATTACTGATAACTCCAGGGATAACTTGTGTCAATTATCAGTATAATTAACTGAATGGTTACTTCATTGGTAAAATTTGCATATGAAACTAGGTACAATGTCACTTGAAATCACCCAGCTCCAGTTAAATTTGTGTACTATTACTAAAGTGACTAAACCAACCAGTCATGCTTGCCCTGGGAGCTGTTGATCTAACAATTGTAGTTGATTCAAAATTAAATGTTGACAAGTGGCCCTGTCGGTCGGGGATTAAACCCTGGACCAATCACAGTGGAAAATGCTCTATCCAGAGAGCCACTCAGCCAGTAGGGAGGTAACGCTGCATGTCATATTTTGTTATTAGCAAGAAACAATGGAGTCTTAGTATTAGCGTGTTTCTATTGAGGATTCTGAATGATTCCGAACTGCAATATTTGCTAGGAATAGCTTCGGAAAATGGTCTATTTGGGCATCTCAAAAACTAAGAAACGTGTTAAAAATCATGTAGAATTTTAGAGGAGGGTCAATAACATCTGCAAAACGGTAAAATGTATAGTTTTAAACACGTTTGGTGACCAAATTTATGTCGTACAATGTCGGAAAATTCACGTTTTGAAAATCCATGGTCTTTAATTACAGGAATCCTAACTCATTCTAAACCTTACCAAATCATGAAATGAACCCTCGTCTACAAAAAAGTCCATGTACGTATTGCTCTATCTGCTTGGAGATAGCGAAGACCACGGAAACCTCATAGCTTTATACCACAGAATGAAATCTGCCATAGACATTACATGGCGAATATCGTACAAATTTGCACCGCAGACCTCTGTGTAGGGAGTGTTGGCAATACTAGCATGACAATAGCAAGGTCGTTTGACTATTGTGTTTGTGCATGTTTGTGACGACTGACCCCGTTTAACAATCTTCATAGCTTTCATATAGGGTCACAGGTCACTAATAGGTATATCAAATAAGGTGGGATCGTTTCCAAAAATCCTTAAAATCGTGATACGTGTCTCTATTTTAAATAGAAGTTGTCAAAAAAACATAACATTTTTGGTATCATATTAAAGACACTTTATCCAGCTACCGGATAAAAAAAGAATTAAAGCCACATGTTTAGCAAGAGTAAAGTTATCAATCTAAACGTCGAGTGAGTTAAGGGTGGGAGCGGTGGACGAGGAGCCGGTGGACGAGGAGCCCATAGGTTTGTACACAAAATAGCGGAAAACTAGAACTTTTGAAATTGATGCCATTTTAAAAGTATACATAGGAAAGTTTTCAAACTTCTCATATGTGTTAATAACATGTGCCTGCTACTATGAATACTAATATTGAATTGTTATCTAGACATTCTCTACTAGAATATGATGTTCAATTCAGGGAGTGTTTTAATGTAAAAAATACACAGTTTTATTCATTTTATTGATTAAACAATGGCCAAATCGCAGTCTCTCTATTTCATTTGTGTGAATCTTCAGTCCTTTTCTACCCTGGGTAGTAAAACATTTAACTAAAAAAGCCAGAAGTGTTTCTTCACAGAATTGTTCATAGATTTATGAAAAATTTGCTATTTAGACCTATTTTGGACCACCCTGTATTCAAAATAAAAGGAACTTTAACGATATTCATGTAGTTCATTTTGATAATCATTTTCTTTTAAATTAAATGGTCCATGCTGACTAAATTTCATAGAATATTATATACAAACATTAATTTTATGCATTATTTCATCATAATTTTAGACACCCTGTACTTTTCCTGTGTACATTTTGGGCAAATGATTCTTAGCAAATTTGGTAGCACCTTCTGTGGTTGTTCTGATTTTGGTGACTATTTTCAGCTAAACCCTAATTGTACAAACTATCAAACTATTTTGTGAGGAGCAAAAACGATCAAATTTGTTATGTTCCACCCTGTAAAAATTGTACACACCCTGTATAATTTGATTCTTTTTCGCAAAAATAAAAAACCTTGAATCTTAAGCTTTCCAACAATATATAGTTTGTGGGACATTAAGTATGTAAAACTTAAGTTTTGTCCCGTTTAATCAGAATTGGTGCATTTCTCAACATTATTAGAAGTGAAACTTTTTTTTGGACCAGTTTGTGACTTCTGACCATAGGGCTTGGGTGACCTAACTATTGACTGCACTATAACAATAATAATAATAATTTATAACACTATGATAATAATAATAATAATTTTTAAATATTCCCTAAGCAAGTGGTAAATCAAGTGTTCATAATTTCAGTGATTACTAATGTTTTTTACCTACCTTCTTCAGATTCTGCAACAGTCGAAGTCAGGTCTAACTGACCTGATCTGACATCATCTGACTTGTGATGTAGGTGTAACATCAAACAATTACACTCCAGGCAGTGTCCTGTTGGACCTGGTGTGAGTTTTGGACAGTCTACGCACTTTTTACACACCTGATAAAAAGAAGATCTAGTCATTAATAATATATTCTTAACACGTTGGAGAAATAAGTGCTGCTTGTGGAAGTTGCATTTTAAAAATAAATAGGGTTTTTTTATATTTTATTTGCAATATCGCTTTACCCTCTAGGCCTACCCCTATCTTCAATATCTCATCAAATTTGAATACATTTTCTGAAGGGAGATTTCATGAGGAATTAAAATCTGATGCCGAGAAATTGAAGATGGGGTAGAGAGTAAGGTGATATTGCTTGATTAACAAAAAAAAGCAGATATTTTCAGTGCTGACAACCTAACCATAACTCCTACACTTTTTAATGCCATATTTGGATTCCTTGTGCAATTTCCTTTTCAGAAAATGAATAGATTTAGTGTGTTTGGTTAACATTTTATGTTGATCTCAAAAGCCGCAAAACATTCTAAAAAACGGCTGCATGATGCAAATCGGTGCCAGTTCAAAACGCGAGAGAATTTAGGTAACTATTATATTGATAAATTATTAACTATCCCCCAAAGTGGCAGTTTTCTACTTTGACTGAAAATATTAAAATGTCCAAAAAGAAAAACATAAGAAATATCCAAATTAATCCGAAAGTTCTCAAATAGTTAGAGAAGAGAAAAGACTTTTCTTTAATGTGGTTTGAAAAGTATAGATATAAATAATTTGGCACAATAGTCTTTTTTTCTGCAGTGTTGAAATAGCTGAGCTACCTTAATGAAGTTAGATGCTACGCCACAGGACGGGGGTAATGACATGCATGAGGTTATGTGGTTTGGGAGGTTTGGGGGTACATATTATAAACTTCGGTGCATCTGCTCAACGCAAACCCAATCAACCCACTAAGCAGTAAATATGAGCTCATTCCCTTGCAACACTGTAAATAACTTCGATCATCACGGACCAGTAGGACAACTTAACTTACATTTACGCTCAGGATAAAGAGGTAAATATTATTAGCTTCTCATTTAATAGCAAACATGAAGTATTTGAAATATAAGATCCACCCGCGTTTTCCGAAGTAAAAATTACACTTTTAGCTGAAAAATATGCCGCGCAATGACAAATGAGCCTGATTTGGGCCATTTTACAAGGATAGGTGTACTAAATTCAATGGCAACATTTGTTGAAGCGGCTCATCAAAGATTACGATGACGTCAGAATACTAGACAAATTTCCAACAGATTGATATAAAATATAATATGATTGGTTGAAAGGAACTACCCGCGCTTTTTCTCACCAATCAGGACTGTTTTAGGCAAAATCTTGGCTCAGCGGATGTTTTGGTCAGTGAATCAATACAACACAATACACACACACACCGAAAAAAGTCAGAGCCCTCACAAGAAAAAGATATCCCCCACCCAAACACCCGGATAAAAGACAGAATAAAACAAAACAAAAAAAGAAACAAACAAGCTAAGATTACCACCATAACACTTTAAAAACAAGAAAAGAAATCATTAATAAAACAACAAGTAAAAAACCCAAATAAGTCACTAAACAGTAAATACATAAATAAATGAATGTAAGCGGGAAACCTAAGGTAGCGAACTACCAAATAAAAAACATGGTATTGAGCACACTCCGTCATATATTGATAATCTAGTTTTAAATAAATGAATGAATATAAATAAAGCTATAGACAAAACTAATAAAAGCACTAAATAAACAAGAAAACAAAAATAAAACACCTTAAAAGAGTCATTAAATTTAACAACCCAATCACACCCAAAACTAAAACACCCAAAAAAACTAAGCCACGCTCATCATAATAAATCAGTCTTCCAAATCCCCCCCCCCCCCCAAAAAAAAGAAGGTGCTTCAACAGACTTGTCAATTATTTGTAACAACTAATGAATTACATGGACACATGCGAAAGTGTGACAAAAGCGCAGTGTAACACCCTGGCCAGGGCTAGCGCGGACAGGGTGGAGTATAAGGGGAGATGTGCCCCCTCACAATTGGAAATGTTTTTGTAATTGTTGAACCCATTTGATGCGAGCTGGTGTATACTTTTGACCAAAATTTGATTGAAAAGCCACCTCTTCTTTTCCAATCAATATTTTGGTTTTTATCAAATAATGCAAGAAAGAAGTTGAGCATATCCTGATATTTTCCTTGATTTAAAGGTATATGACCCGATCACTTTTTGGGGGCTATGATTTTTTTTTCCACATCAAGATATTTTGGTATCAGAAGAATCCCCATATTTTTCTCATTATGTCTGTAAAATATTAGGGGCCAGAAATGTTTCATTTGAAAATTATAGGCTAAAATATGGTGAATTACTGCCAAAGGTGGTTAACCACCAACCAGTCTGTGTACTACTCAATGTGCACATGTCTTTTGACTTTGCGCTTCTAAAAATAGAAACATTGGAGTTATGCAACTCAAACTTTGGAATGCAACAATTTTAAGGATGACCTTTCATGTAAAATAGAAAACATCAAGTTGAAATTTGGGTCGTCTACCTTTAAGTATGGTTTCAAAGGGTGGACAGGGGGTGTGAGGGATGTGACCCCTAACAATATTTTATTGAAAAGGCACCACTTCATTTCCAATAAATATTTTGTTTTTTATCAATGCTAGATAGCTATTTTGTTATATAAGAAAGATTTTTTGCAAAAATACTGATATTTTCATGATTTAAGTATAGATGTTTGAAATAGTTATTTTGAAAAACATGTTGTTATGTTGAAAAACAGGTTGCTCAAATTGTTATGTTGAAGAAAAAAACATGTTCCACATTTACCCCCCCCCCCCCCCCACCCAGGTCTCTGGGTAACAGCAAATGGAAGAAAAATGTTTGAGGAGAGGAAGCTCAAAATGTTGTAATATTGAGTAGTTCATTGTAAATATGAAGTGCGAGTAATGCACTTATCAATTGCACCGGCCCCGGGGGACCATGCGGGGACTGTACACAAGTGTACAAAAAATGAAGAAATGTGGCCTTATCTTTTACAATTGCATTAAAATGTGCATTGGATAGTCCCTACCAGATCATTTCAATTTTTGTTGTTACATAGGTGGTTGCCATGAATAAATTCATTCATAGAATTGGTTTAATTGATTCACCAAATTGTACGTTGTGTAATGGGAATGTTGAAAGTTTAATTCATCTGTTTTACGAGTGTGAACATGTTAAACGTTTTTGGACTAGTGTTGAGATCTTTTTAAATATCGTTTTTGGAATTGATCTCAGTTTAACAAAATTTTCAATAATGTTTAGATACAATATTTTTGATCCGGACCCTTTACTAAATTATATTATATTATTGGGGAAACTGTACGTATACAGAAAAAGATGTGCAGGTTTACGGCCCATTTTCAAGTGTTTAAGGGCTTAGTTCATTTTATGTTCCAAGTTGAAAATCATATTGCCATTGGAAAGGAAAGATTATATATATATAAACACAATAAAAAATGGGGTTTGTATAAAAGGTGGAAAGACAATTTATTACATACTGTACTTTATTATAGAGAATATTAAACTAAATGTTCATATATATTATTGTTTCCTGTATGACAAATGCAAATAAATAGTTGGTGCGCCGGCATCAACAAAACAAAAACAAAAAGTGTACAAAAAATGATGCCCGGACATGCGGGAGAGTGTAGGCGGACGGACAAACTGTGCCCCCGCTAGTCGGGGCGTGTAGCGGGGACGTACGCTAAGGTACACAAAATGTACACCCCGGGCGCTTGCTATAAATAAGCCAAATAACACATAGGGAACACATAGAAATGCATCCGTTATGGTTGCAGAAAGAAATAAGCGACCTTGGGACTGTAGCCGGGTGAATACTTTGTCCTGGGAAATGGGTGGCCGGGACTATTATACACTTTGTCCCCCAAAGGCAGGCTGGGACTGTAGCGGGATGTACACAAAATGGTGCCCGGCCCTGCGGGGACCGTACACGACCCGACCCGGGACGTCACATGGGCAATTTGTACGCCCCTGCTCTAATCCCCGCTATCCTTGGCCCTGGGTCCCCCGTTGCCGGGGATGCAATTGAAGCGCATAATTGGTGGTCCAAGGAGTTTGCACGACAGGATGAAAGGGGCGGAGTATCTTTGCCATTGGAATTAGTACACATGACTTTTAGCTAAATTGTTGGCTATTTTTCCTTCGAATTATAGAGTGCGAGCCTGCAAGGCCTTTTATCTGTTTAGTATTTTTTTAAATGTCCTGTTAATCACTAACACTCAAAAATAGAAGAGATCATTTTGACACTTTTATGTACTTTTGTTTGGTAATGTTGTCTTAAGTCAGTATAATGGACCTACGGCACATAATCTCCTGGCCACAGTTCGACATACGTGGCACAAGTGCTACCGCAAGCATATAACGGACATCAAATGCAGCGCCCACTAGCGACCAGCTGAACAATAGGAATCGAACCACAGCTAAACATCAATGGTCGCTTGCTCTGATGTCAATTGTTTAAAGCTAACTATTGGGAGTCAATATATTAGAAAATTGACATATCAAAGTTGTTGTTTAATGGTATGGATGTAATGAATATTAGTCAAACTCCTATTATGGATGAGATGAGAGCCAAATGCCATTCCCCTGCAACATAACAGATCGATACAGATGAGTGAAAATTAATGTGTCGCAAAAAATTCAAAAATTCAACAAAAATTAAAAAATGTTTGCAACTTTCATTTCAAGATTTCTCTGTAATTTGTGCATTCCAGAGAATGATTTCCGTTCATAATAATGATTTATATATCAAGGAATATTTTGATAGCTTACTTATTGAAATTGATTCTATAAATCGTCTAATATCAATGCTCCCGTAAGTCCCAAAATATAAATAATTTAGTTGTCCACGGTCAGTCCTTATTATTTGGTCATATCTAAAACAGTTTTAGTGAGTTCACACGCTCACCATAGGCCGGTGAACAATGATGTCAATAACGAAACACACTAATACAACAACAAATGAATTTCAACACATTTCCCAATCGACACTCTGCTTTATCAACGGCTAATAGTTGGCGTTTGAACTCACGTCAACTTAGCATAATCACACGCTAAACTACACATGAATGCTTTCATTGCACACTGCTCAATCGGTATGTCCAATCCGGCGCCCTGCACAATACAGGTATCGTCTCAGGGTATGTGCATTAGCGGGTAATTTGACTATGAATAAGGCCAGCGAGGTTTTAGAACTGACGGAAAATAAGATAGGAATGTCGAGGACAACCAATCAATATTTTATTATTGGCCTAACTGCTGGTTGGAAAATTCAGTCATGGATGATTAGAAAGCTGTCACTTGGAGGCGCTGTATTTCATGTCCATAGTCTACCACTTGTGGTGGGGGCACTTCGATCAGGCTGCGCACGCATGCTTGAACTCACAAAATACTGCCAACCAACAACACCAAAGCACCTGATTGGTCAAATTTAAACTGAAGCCTTTTTAACAATCGTCACGCTGCGCCGTATCCACCAACGCAGTGCTCCCGCTGCGCCATAACCACCGACGCAGTGGGGCGTGATGGTGCGTGGAAAAGCTCATGAGTTTTTCAGTTCTCACGTTTGAGCACCAACCAATCAGAGCCTTGAGGTCGAGATGACGTAGTGCGCACAACGGAGAACCACGGCACCGTTTTTGGGTGAGGTTGAGCAGGCGTACTTTACGCGAGCTCAATCTCATGTGACGTGGGTCCATTATACCGGTAGTTTCAAAATACAAAGAAAGAAAACACTATAGTCTTTTTTTTGTAAATACAACTAGAATAATGGCAAAAGTATAACCAAAGAAGTCAGGGCCGGATTTACCTTGTTGGGGGCCCTGGCCCAGGCCAAAATTTGGCCCCCAACTCACGGTGAGGAACCAATTGGTCCATTCAGTGTGACGGCAATTTGGTCTAAACAGTGTGACGGCAATTTGGTCCAAATTGCCGTCACACTGAATGGACCAAATTCCCGTCACACTGAATGGATCAAATTGGTGTCACACTGAATTGACCAAATTGGTGTCACACTGAATGGACCAAATTGCCATCACACTGAATGGACCAAATTGCCATCACACTGAATGGACCAAATTGCCGTCACACTGAATGGACCAAATTGCCGTCACACTGAATGGACCAAATTGCCGTCACACTGAATGGATCAAATTGGTGTCACACTGAATTGACCAAATTGGTGTCACACTGAATGGACCAAATTGCCATCACACTGAATGGACCAAATTGCCATCACACTGAATGGACCAAATTGCCGTCACACTGAATGGACCAAATTGCCGTCACACTGAATGGACCAAATTGCCGTCACACTGAATAGACCAAATTGCCGTCACACTGAATGGACAACATTTACGTCACATTAAACCACAAACACCCTCCCCAAGTCCCCACGACTAACCCCCTCCTAACCACAAACATCATTAACCTATTATAACAAAAATCACATGGTATCGTTGCGTACGCGTCACCCATCACTACAAACACTTCTGGTTGATGCTGAATGGATGTCTCGGACACACCCCTTGTATTTCCACAAGTACACATTTACCAAATTTAGGTGGATTCCCCAGGTAAAGTGCTGGAAGATATCAATCAAGCCTCTCCTCTCCAGTGCTTCCACACCTCAAAAACAAATTACCTGGAATAGAGTCTCAGATTACCTGGAATTTGATGGGATTACCTGAAATCTTCAAAATTGCTATATCCGTGCAGTTTTTGGCTGTTTAACAAATTTAATGGAGATCATAAAGAAATGCATCAAAAAAATAATACGTACGGGAGATGAATGAATAAATGAATGGTCTACACAGAGGGCGCTCATTTTGTGTTTTGAAAGTAATACAATGGGTCACCAGGGGGTGATTGTCGGTAAGGTTGGCTAAACTGTTTAATATTATTACGTGGAACCAAATATTAATTAAAAAAAGAAGAAAAAGGGTGGATATTATCACAGTTTTGAAATTTCCGGATTACCCGGAATTACCTGGAATTATTTCATTACCCGAACATTACCTGGAAACAACCAAAATTACCCGAATTCCGGGTAATTACCTGCAAATAATCATAATGTGGAAACACTGCTACTCTCAAACCCAAAATCACAAATGTTCTTCATCTCTTCAACAAGCATCATAATTTGCTTAATTCAAACAGGAAATCAAACAAAAAACTTACCTCAACCGATGTTTACTCCATCTTTCAAACATGAAAAATTTGACCACATTATTTTATTTTTAGGTGGGCGAATTCGCGAATTCGTTCACCTATTTAATATACATGACATGACATAAGTTCATAACAGGGACTGACCTGCACGATCACGAACTGACATGAATGAATGTACACGATAATGTTAAAGACTTCCACTTACCTGTACGTGCTGACGCGCCACACATCCACACTGTTGACAGCTGTTGTCCATAATAGTCCTTTTGAAACCAGGACATGCAGCATACAGATGAGGAGGATGTGTTTCGCATTTTCCTCGCCATATCTGCTCATGATCAACTTGCTCCGCCATTTTGACATGCCCGATCTGAGGTTGACGATAGGTTGACGAATACATGTATTCTTTTTGAATCGAGTTCCCTCGAGTTCCCAGAAACCCCGGTGGGGGAGGCGGGTATGGGCGGCCATCACTGTCAAAAAGGTCAAAAAACAAACAAAGGTCTCAAAAAACAGACAAAGGTCTTAAAAAACAAGCAAAGGTCTAAAAAAACAGATAAATGTCTCAAAAAAACAGACAAAGGTCTCAAAAAACAGACCAAGGTCTCAAAAAACAAGCAAAGGTCTCAAAAAACAGACAAAGGTCTCAAGGCCTCCCCATACTCCACCAACGCTGCAACGATGAGCGCAAGCGTTGTCACGCTACGCTTGTCACAAAATGTACCAACGCTCTGCCGCTCATCGGGAATCTACGCTGAACGCTAGCGTTGGTCAACGCTCGACCAAATCAGCAAATGCGTCAACGCTGTGGGCGGGGCCTATGGTGTTCTGGGGAACAGACGACCAAACTACCTCACAAAACGCCGTAAATTTGTATTTCTAGCACATCACAGACATCAACATCGCAACAAACTTGCTTAGGCCTACTGTATAAACATTGACATACACAATATTGTAACGAAATTGGGTTTTCGTATTTTTATAATTACCAAATAACTTGAAATAAGCTTATTACTTCTAAGGCCTACGATTTTAACAAAGAAGTCTGATGATCTAATAGGTTTAATTTACTATGCTACAACTATCAGTGATGGAAATCAGTTCAATTATCAACTATAAGTAGTGTTTTCAAAGGATTTATGAGCCAGAAATAGTCCGCGAGAGAAGACTTCTGCTCTCATAACAGTGTCTTCTGCTTCCATAAACAGTGCGAAAAATGATCCGTTTTAAGTCATTTACGAACCAACTCTCACTTTGTCAAGTTCACACTGAGTTTAAGTAAAATACATAGAATACTTACAATAACTAATAGTAAAAATCCATTCTATAAATCAAATGTTACAGCATGTTTTGTAATCAAAATTTCTCCACACAAATCAGATATATTTTGTCGGCCATTTTGTTTCAAGTATCCAAGGTGTTTCAGGTTTTCAAGGAGAACCCAGTGTTGCTAGTTTGTGTGCACACCAATTTTGTTAATAATCTCTAAACTGTGTTCAATTTCTCTCAAAGTAAGATTAATAAGTAGGAAATTAATTATATAGGATAAATAATGATACAAGTTTGATGTAATATTATATTTAGGTAAAGATTTGGATACTAGAATTGTCTCTAAATTACAAGAGCTTTTGTATATAAAAACACAAGCAATGCCATATTTAGGCATTGGATGAGTCAGCATTTTTTGGCCAATCTTTTAAATGACACTGACCAATGACAGGCCATGGAATAACTTTTGACCAATCAAGCTACAATGGAACACAAAGGGGCGGAGCTACAGAGTGCATAAAAGGGGGAGCATCTCCCAAGAAACGGCAGATCATCTGGGCCTCCGGCCCAAGGCAGGACTGGACCAGACAAGCTCCCAGAATTTCTACCAGTGCTAAGTTGAGTCTGTAAATGCTATACTAAAATAATAGCCAAGTACTCGTTAGCCTACCAATGAGAATCTCTACCAGTACCAACAAAACAACTGCCAGAGCTAAGTTGAGTCTCTAAGAGCTATACTAAAATAATAGCCAAGTACTCGTTAGCCTACCAATAAGAATTTCTACCAGTACTAAGTTGAAGTCTGTAAGTGCTAAAATAATAGCCAAGTACTCGTTAGTCTACCAATAAAAACCTCTACCAGTACCAACAAATTATACCAGTGATACCAGTGCTAAGTTGAAGTCTGTAAGTGCTAAAATAATAGCCAAGTACTCGTTAGCCTACCGATGAGAATCTCTACCAGTACCAGTACCAACAACACAACTACCGGTGCTAAGTTGAGTCTGTAAATGCTATACTAAAATAATAGCCAAGTACTCGTTAGCCTACCGATGAGAATCTCTACCAGTACCAACAACACGACTACCAGTGCTAAGTTGAGTCTCTAAGCGCTATATTAAAATAATAGCCAAGTACTCGTTAGCCCTTGCGCAACAAGAATCACGACCAGTGATACCAAATCTTCGACACCACTTGCTACCAGTTAAATCGGCACCAGTTGTAACGATAGTCATGGGCGGTATTCTAAATCTGACGATATATACAAAAGTTCCCTTTAAAAGGGTTTAAACGTTCTAATTTAACGTGTTGACTTCTCTATATCTCAAAAACGTATTCTTTTGGAATAAGCAACCCAGTTGATAACATTCTACCATAGAAATAAAACTACTGTGTTTATCATAAGAACATTTACACAAATTGAATATTATAAGTTGATTTACCAAATTGTTGTAAGAAGGCCATTGAGGTCTCAGTTCGAGAAGCTAATAAATGATTACGAATTATATATTCAAGAAAGGAGACCACTCGTACATTGTTTTATTATACATAAAATGTTTCTACCAATACGTTGCCATACAGGTACATTGTTGAACGGCCAGAACGCTACCAGATAAGAGTTACTTTACATGTCCCTCAAAGGTCAGCATATGCTACAAATATTACAACTAGGCAAGACCCAACCTACGTTTCATTGGTGGCAGCGGCGGGATAGGAAATCTTTCTAAAGATCTCCGACTACAGTGAAATAATTTGATTGCCTTTTGAGGTTACCCCGACAGAGAGTATGCAAGCACCACAAGACCGAGGGACTACCGTTCAATCCAATAAGACGATCCGAAGACCAAGAAACACAGACGTTAATGTTGAAAACAATACTGTACGGCATGATTTCAATATGAAACAAAATGAAGACTCCAATACCATGACCAAGCCAAACAAAGTAAAAGGATGTTCCAAAAATCAACAGGACCAAGAGAACCACCACCAACCAATGTATACCAAACCACCTATCTTCGATGGCACCACAACATGGTCAGACTACCTTCTACAATTTGAAATGATCGCCGAGATGAATAATTGGACCAGACAAAGTATGGCTATGTTTTTGGCTACCAGTCTACGAGGACCAGCCCAGAGCATACTTGGAGAACTCACCGCAACCGGTCGACGTCACTACCCATCACTAGTGAGACAACTGAGCCAACGGTTTGAATCCCAAGATCAGGAAGAGATGTTCAAGGCAATTCTCCGCAACCGACACAGACAGTCCCAAGAATCATTGCCTAATCTGGCACATGACATAAGAAAGCTTGTAAAACTTGCATATCCAACAGGAACAAGTGTTTTGCTGAATGATTTTGCAAAGGAGCACTTCATCAATAGCTTATCTGACAGTGACAGTCGTTTGAAAATTCATCAATCCCGACCACAAAACTTAGAAGAGGCAGTTAGGACAGCAGTAGAGCTGGAAGCTTTTCAGATTGCCAATAAAAAGCATCGGCCAATAAAACCCTGGGTATGGCAAAAGACGAAGACAGGTGTGTCAAATTCCGAGGGAATGAAGAATCAAGATGACATTTTTGAGAACGTTGAGATACACAACTTCCCAGAAACTACAGAGAAAGATCTTTGTCGAAGACTTAATAGAGTTAAGAGCAGAAGATATCCCCAACAGCAGAAATTATACCAATATCCAATCCATATTAAACACTTTGGACATCCACAAGACACCAACACAGCTACACATCTTCCACAAAGAAATGATCAGCGCAAGAGTAGTCCTAGTCTGGAGAAGAGAAAATCACCATCAACACAGAAAAGGGATCAAGAGAGACTAGAGGTGTGGCGAGCTCACCAACAGAAAGCAGAATCTAGTAAACATTAATTTGGACCTAGATATAGCATGGAAGCCAACTGTACAGCAGCAGCAGGTATTTGCAGATTTGTTTGGAATTAGGTATAGCCTACGGAAGCCGACTATTTACCCAGTATATTCCAGGAAGACTTCGCGATAGAGAATTAGGTATAGCCTACGGAAGCCGACTATTTACCCAGTATATTCCAGGAAGACTTTATGATGGAGAATAGAGCATAGCACGGAAACCGACTATGTTTTTAAATGAAGACTCACGTTATAGTACCAGTACAAAATACAGCACGGAAACCGACTGTATCGGATCGGATGAAGAACTAATATGATCGTGTGAACATCCTGGGACCCGGGCCTGGACACTGAAGAAAAGCAAACCATATCTAAATCACCAATATTATCCAGAAATTGCATGGAGACGTCTATGTGAATTTCACTCAAGCAGAGTATCTGAACACGCATAATGTTTAAGAAGCTTTTCAATTGGGATCCGGAACACTTTTGGTGATGGACTATACAATACAAGATGAAATAACAGTGTCCAGAAGCTTCCAAAATGTATCTATTAGTTTAAACCCCACGGGGTATGGCTCCAATAGTAACGACATTGGTAGACCATGGTGAAATTTAACCAATTGGGTTAAATGGTAAATCTGGAGAGTGAGGATATTCTCGAAAAACTGCAAGATGTATGCATGGAGCTGGCATGGCAAATTAGGGCCATACTGATTTAGGTCCAGTTCCTGGTGTATTAGATTTATATGACTACCATTCTAACAAGATGACGGGAAGAAGATGACTACCATGCTAACAAGAAGATGACAGGAAGAGGATGACAACCATTCAAACTAGAAGATGACGGGGAGAAGATTACTACCAATCCAACTAGAAGATGACAGAATGAAGAAGTAGGCAACTATATGAAGATGACAGGATTAGAGGACTACCAGTCTAACTTCTGGATCAGAGACGCAAGCCTGGATGAAGACATTATTTTAGAATGTTTTATTATATTTAATGCACAAAAAATAATATTTTATGAATATTGTATGAAATGTTAATTGTTACTATAAAGATCTTAGTCATTTTGGGGACAAAATGGGTCTTTTAAAGAGGGGGGTAGTGTAACGAAATTGGGTTTTCGTATTTTTATAATTACCAAATAACTTGAAATAAGCTTATTACTTCTAAGGCCTACGATTTTAACAAAGAAGTCTGATGATCTAATAGGTTTAATTTACTATGCTACAACTATCAGTGATGGAAATCAGTTCAATTATCAACTATAAGTAGTGTTTTCAAAGGATTTATGAGCCAGAAATAGTCCGCGAGAGAAGACTTCTGCTCTCATAACAGTGTCTTCTGCTTCCATAAACAGTGCGAAAAATGATCCGTTTTAAGTCATTTACGAACCAACTCTCACTTTGTCAAGTTCACACTGAGTTTAAGTAAAATACATAGAATACTTACAATAACTAATAGTAAAAATCCATTCTATAAATCAAATGTTACAGCATGTTTTGTAATCAAAATTTCTCCACACAAATCAGATATATTTTGTCGGCCATTTTGTTTCAAGTATCCAAGGTGTTTCAGGTTTTCAAGGAGAACCCAGTGTTGCTAGTTTGTGTGCACACCAATTTTGTTAATAATCTCTAAACTGTGTTCAATTTCTCTCAAAGTAAGATTAATAAGTAGGAAATTAATTATATAGGATAAATAATGATACAAGTTTGATGTAATATTATATTTAGGTAAAGATTTGGATACTAGAATTGTCTCTAAATTACAAGAGCTTTTGTATATAAAAACACAAGCAATGCCATATTTAGGCATTGGATGAGTCAGCATTTTTTGGCCAATCTTTTAAATGACACTGACCAATGACAGGCCATGGAATAACTTTTGACCAATCAAGCTACAATGGAACACAAAGGGGCGGAGCTACAGAGTGCATAAAAGGGGGAGCATCTCCCAAGAAACGGCAGATCATCTGGGCCTCCGGCCCAAGGCAGGACTGGACCAGACAAGCTCCCAGAATTTCTACCAGTGCTAAGTTGAGTCTGTAAATGCTATACTAAAATAATAGCCAAGTACTCGTTAGCCTACCAATGAGAATCTCTACCAGTACCAACAAAACAACTGCCAGAGCTAAGTTGAGTCTCTAAGAGCTATACTAAAATAATAGCCAAGTACTCGTTAGCCTACCAATAAGAATTTCTACCAGTACTAAGTTGAAGTCTGTAAGTGCTAAAATAATAGCCAAGTACTCGTTAGTCTACCAATAAAAACCTCTACCAGTACCAACAAATTATACCAGTGATACCAGTGCTAAGTTGAAGTCTGTAAGTGCTAAAATAATAGCCAAGTACTCGTTAGCCTACCGATGAGAATCTCTACCAGTACCAGTACCAACAACACAACTACCGGTGCTAAGTTGAGTCTGTAAATGCTATACTAAAATAATAGCCAAGTACTCGTTAGCCTACCGATGAGAATCTCTACCAGTACCAACAACACGACTACCAGTGCTAAGTTGAGTCTCTAAGCGCTATATTAAAATAATAGCCAAGTACTCGTTAGCCCTTGCGCAACAAGAATCACGACCAGTGATACCAAATCTTCGACACCACTTGCTACCAGTTAAATCGGCACCAGTTGTAACGATAGTCATGGGCGGTATTCTAAATCTGACGATATATACAAAAGTTCCCTTTAAAAGGGTTTAAACGTTCTAATTTAACGTGTTGACTTCTCTATATCTCAAAAACGTATTCTTTTGGAATAAGCAACCCAGTTGATAACATTCTACCATAGAAATAAAACTACTGTGTTTATCATAAGAACATTTACACAAATTGAATATTATAAGTTGATTTACCAAATTGTTGTAAGAAGGCCATTGAGGTCTCAGTTCGAGAAGCTAATAAATGATTACGAATTATATATTCAAGAAAGGAGACCACTCGTACATTGTTTTATTATACATAAAATGTTTCTACCAATACGTTGCCATACAGGTACATTGTTGAACGGCCAGAACGCTACCAGATAAGAGTTACTTTACATGTCCCTCAAAGGTCAGCATATGCTACAAATATTACAACTAGGCAAGACCCAACCTACGTTTCAATATCATTCCATCAGCAAAAATAGCCTGATTTGCCTGTGATTTGCCTATTTCGGCTGTATTTTCATGAATGGGAGCTCAAGAATAAATATGTGACGTCAAAAGTCCGGCAAAGTGTCCTGCTTGCTGATTGGTCCGTGGACAGCGTCAACGCTACAAAGTTGACCTGAATTCAACTTCAGCGTTGGCCCTAGCGTTCGCCGCTTTCACCCAAAGCGTAGGCTGATCGAATTATCGGAAAACGCTTTTCCGATCGAGCGTTGTTTTGGTTTTGTAATGGGCACTAATGCGCATGTGTCAGAGCGCAAGCGTTGCAGCGTTGGTGGAGTATGGGGAGGCCTTCAAAAAACAGACAAAGGTCTCAAAAAAGAAGCAAAGGTCTAAAAAAAACCAGATAAATGTCTCAAAAAACAGACAAAGGTCTCAAAAAACAAGCAAAGGTCTCAAAAAACAGACAAAGGTCTCAAAAAACAAGCAAAGGTCTAAAAAAAACAGATAAATGTCTCAAAAAAACAGACAGAGGTCTCAAAAAACAGACAAAGGTCTCAAAAAAATATAGACAACGGTCTCAAAAAACAAGCAAAGTCTCAAAAACTCGTAAAGGTCTCAAAATCTGGAAAGGTCAAAACTCACAGAGATGTCTCAAATCGCAATCAAGCAATCAATCAAGCAAGCAATCAAGCAGTCAATCACAAACAGTGACGTCAAATCAATGCCTACTTGAAATGACGTCATTTCGAACATACTTGAAATGACGTCATTTCGAGAATCTCGGTTAACGGGTGAGATACACGCTCTACCTGTTTCCCGTTTATTGCGCCTTTCAAAGTTTCATCAAGTTATTCACAGCCTGTCTCATTATAATAATCCCCTGTGCGCCCTTCCCGTGTGTAGCATTCACAAACTCGTAACGAGATTTTTGACCTTATTGTGATTTTTGACCGTATTCCGTTTTTTGACCGTACTGTGATTTTTGACCGTATTTCGTTTTTTGACCTTATTGCGATTTGAGACCGTATTGTGATTTTTGACCTTATTGCGATTTGAGACGTCTCTGTAAGTTTTGACCTTTCCAGATTTTGAGACATTTACGAGTTTTTGAGACTTTGCTTGTTTTTTGAGACCGTTGTCTGTTTTTTTGAGACCTTTGCTGTTTTTTTGAGACCTTTGTCTGTTTTTTGAGACCTTTGTCTGTTTTTTGAGACATTTATCTGTTTTTTTTAGACCTTTGCTTGTTTTTTGAGACCTTTGTCTGTTTTTTGAGACCTTTGCTTGTTTTTTGAGACCTTTGTCTGTTTTTTGAGACATTTATCTGGTTTTTTTAGACCTTTGCTTCTTTTTTGAGACCTTTGTCTGTTTTTGAGACCTTTGTCTGTTTTTTGAGACCTTTGCTTGTTTTTTGAGACCTTTGTCTGTTTTTTGAGACATTTATCTGTTTTTTTGAGACCTTTGCTTGTTTTTTGAGACCTTTGTCGTTTTTTGAGACATTTATCTGTTTTTTGGAGACCTTTGTTTGTTTTTTGACCTTTTTGACAGTGATGGCCGCCCATAGGCGGGCGGCATCATATCTTTCTTTTCTTTTCTTTTTTTTCCTTCTTTTTTTTTTGGGGGGGGGGGTAGGGTGTGTGTCTAGGCTCCCCGCGTGTTTGTTTGTTGGGGTGTTGGGGTGTTTGATTGTTTGTGGGGGTGTTTGTTTGTTTGTTAGTTTGTTTGATTGTTTGTTTACACGTGTCCCTCTGGTCTATTGCCATTTGGTCTAATCCAAATTGGTCTAATCCCATAATAGTCTAATACCAATTTGTCTAATAGCCAATAGGTCTAATAGGCCTACCTAATTTTTCTAATAAAAATAGGCCTACCCATTTGGTCTACTAGTCATTTTGTCTAAACCCATTTTGTGTAACCCCATATGGGCTAACCAATTTGGTCTAATAACAAGTTGGTATAATACCCAATAGGTCTAATACCCAACTTGGCCATATCCAACTAAGGTCTAATTGTCATATGGTATAATCCCATTTGGTCTAATTTCGTCTAATATCCAATTGGTCTAATACCCAATTGGTCTAATACCCGCCAACATCGATCGTGGGCCCACAGTGGGCCCTCATGGGACCCTTACTATTTTGTCCACTTTGGCCTGTATAGGCCTACGGGCCAAAGTGGACAAAATATAAAGGGTCCCATGAGGGCCCACGGTCGATGTTGGCTGGGTAGTAATACACTGCAAAAACACCGGTGTTAAAAATAACACCAATGGTGTTGTGAGAGGTCCACACCAACACCAGTGTACCGGTGTTAAATTCTTGGTGTTATAAAGGGGTCAAAAAAAGTAAGTCCCCCCTAAAATTAGATTACTTTAGTTTACATAACTTCAAACACAATTATACGTTTCGAAAAGTTGTAACGATTATGAAAAGAGAAAACGCTTGGCTACCAATAGACAGGTTTACATTTACGATATCATGTTTACTTTTCTCAAAACAGTTACATTTCCCCAAAATGATGTTTTCAGAAAAAGTGACTATAGTAAGCGCATGATGCCAGACAGCACAATGAGTTCAAAGTTGGTCGGTACGGATAGGTTTGACAAATGGTCAGCATATCGCCTCAATTGGGGCAGCATGTTTACGAAGAGCATACAGACATATTTTCATCAAAACCGGCCCAAAAAACGCTTTTCAAAGGGGGTTGGGGCGTTTTAAAAAAAAAAGGTACAGTGGACAAGTGGTCAGGGATAGCACTGGATCAAAAATGTGAGAGGTCCCATGACATTTTTCAGGACCCCGTAGGACTTCAAAAACAAAATTTAAGGGGTCCCCCAAGAAATTGAGGGGTCCTGAAGTTTGGGTATTTGAAAATTTTACTTTTTTACGGGCAGTTTTAATGAATTTATATTGTGAGCAAATGATGGATATGTAATTTACAGAATTTCTTAAGGTTTCCATTTCCATACATACAAATTTAAGGGGTCCCTTCAATTTTGATCGGGACCTGCAAGTCTTTCCGATTTGAAACCTGACGCGTCACTATTAGAAATTCTTATATAGTGGGTGTGGTTTGAGATGTCAGCAGGCAATTTGATTGGTTTTTGGCCGATTTTCAGCCGACACGCCCATACATTATGAGACATTCTTATATAGTGGGTGTGGTTTGAGATGTCAGCAGGCAATTTGATTGGTTTTTGGCTGATTTTCAGCCGACACGCCCATGCATTATGAGACAATGGTGCACGGTTTGGGGCGGGGTTTAATTCATTCGAAAAATAATACCCTCAGCGCGTATGATCAACGCGTCATCGCGTTAGCGTGCCCTACACAAAGTCGCCGCCGTGTGCGTTGTGGGTATAACGCAGCGATGACAGGTGCGCGTGTGCTAAAGAACGCGATTAATTTGAAGCAGGATGTTGGAAAACAGCTGGCTGGATTCGCCGATTTTATAAAGGGGGAAATTTGTTGTTGTTTGTTTAAAATAAATCTAACAAACTGCGGTTTTTTATGATAAAAGTTCAAAATAACCAATAAACTAAATAAGAATGAGAATAAAACATAGTTCTTAGCTGTTTTGCTATAGACGATGGTCTTATAATGTATAGGATTAATTTGAAGCAGGATGTTGGAAAACAGCTCGCTGGATTCGCCGATTTTATAAAGGGGGAAATTTGTTATTCTCTAAATCGTCTATAGCAAAACAGCTACGGAACTATGTTTTATTCTCTAAGTGAGAGGTCTAGGACGCGCAGACGCGTCAGAATGCGATCCCTGCAAGTGGTACACTAAAACCACCACTGAATACATAATCGTCTATACTCGCACGAGATATCACGTTTTTGACTTGGATGTTCCATCCCATCCCAGATTGTTTTGAATTTAAAGACCAAGTTCATGTGATTGACAACTTGCAGGACCTAACCACCACCAAGAAAAGGTTGTAGAAGATGGACCGTGTTTTTCAAAAGATTTACGTGCAGAACATGACCGTTGGTTGGCTTATAGGCAGCATATCGTTAACCTTACACCAATCATATAGGCCTATGGGCGATTCCACGGTAACACGTGTTACATTTAAGCGCGCCATTCTTTATTCTCCACTCTATAACTGTAAAAATAATTTCAATGAAGTTTTCATCTTTTGTATTGTAACACCCAAGACTTAAGGCTAGATCCTCATGCTAACACCAATATGAAATATTAGTTCATGCTAATGTTACACCGCTCCGAATATCGGTAACACGCGTTACGAAAAAAGACACACCTAAAAAAATTCCCAACTTTATTTTGCTTGTGCATTTAAACTAACCAACCTACAATCAATTGGTCACTACTATAAGCAAGTATACCTGTCTAAGGTTTATAAACTAGAATAATAACAAGAATTCAAGTTATCACTTTTTTGTAAATTGCAAAATAGTCGGTAACACGTGTTACGGTAACACGCGTTACACTTTGTCCAGCCATAATTTACCAGCATTAGATTCTTTATTTAATTTCTAAATTAAAATTAATTTTGACTTTGGCAATTGAACTAACATATTAACCATAAATAGTGATATACTAGATTTCGCGGTTCGTGGGTTGGGCGGTTCTCGGGTTGGAGGTTCATGGGATGTGTACTTTTACTCTTAAAATACAGTTATCACAGGTGCCCTTAATATTCCAGATACCCCATGATAATGGAACCCCATGTGCCCTTAAATCCAGGTAGGCTACCCCATGCACATCTACTATCCATGTAATTCAGTAGGCCTACTACTACTAGGGTTAGGGTTTTATAGCGGGGTCTTATTTCAGAGGGTTATTTGTCTGCATATTGACATTTTAATTGTTCCCGGGATATTCCTCCATCGGCATGCCCAAACGTATAATAATGCGCACACCGATATCCATGTAACATTTCCATTTATATAACAGACATCCCATGATTGGCCTAAGGGCCTATCCGAATTGCTATAGTGTTAAACTACAACACTACACATTTTATTTGCATGCTCACGGTGTGGGTTTGATTCCCGGCGCATAGAGACTGACACCGCGCCCCCACCCCCATTTCACCCTTTTTCATCCTGATCATATACATAGTTTAACTCATACAAAAACACGCCCGGGATAGTTAAAGTTAATTGGAGTCCTCTCTCTATCCTGGCTGTGATTGACTTTTTGCCCCAACCCCCCATTTCACCCTTTTTCATCCTGATCATATACATAGTTTAACTTTAACTCATACAAAAACACGCCCGAGAGTTAAAGTTAATTGGAGTCCTCTCTCTATCCTGGCTGTATGATTGACTTTTTGTTCTCGTCAGTCCTCGTGCGCCGTTTTGTAGGTCTACTGAACGGTTTGCACTGCGGAGACACGGTCCGTTTACCCGGCCCATAATACCCAGTTTGTGCCACGAACGCGTACGCACCTTACGGTCTGCGCCATTACGCGTGCGCCATGTTTTGTTTATACGCGATCGCGCAGCAACAGTGCAAATATTTGTTTACATATAGAAAAGTTCGTAAAATATTTTATTTGTCGGTCGTATTATCGGAGTAATTCTGTTATGGTTATACCCTTCACAGAGGTATTCTTGGACAGACAGAATCGCCACAAATAGTATTTAGATAACACTTAAAGGGACATTAAGAGATGTGTTGGAGGCAGCGCCCTCAATTATGATAAAAACTGAGATTAGTTTATTTTTATAATTGTATTACATGTATGAACTTACACCTATAAGGATTAAGAAAAATCAGCTCTCTTTGTACCAGAAAACGTCGATTCAAAAAATGCTTATCCCGCGGGACCAGCATTTTACGTCCGACAGTATCCCCGTGCAGTACGCGTGATACATAACGCGAACCATATTTTGCATAGAGGGCGTTTTTCAATAAATAGCGATGATATTGTTTTAATCTAGTTTTGCTGTGTTTTTTGTTAGTAGAAACAACAATAATGGCGATTTTTAATGTTCATCTTGAATTCTGAAGTAAATTTTTAAACATTTAAACTTTTCAACACCACTTAATGTCCCTTTAAAGAATTGAGGTTTTAGCACGTTTTCCTGAATATGAGTTTGGTAATACGCGTTACAACATTTTGATGGCTTATAAATGTGGAGTGGTGGTTATGAATTTATCTAATTGTTTAGAAACTAGTAGAATTAAAAATAAGTGGCATAATTTAAAACCAAATCAATTAAGGAAATATTTTCAAAAAAGTGTTGCTCCGGTAACACGTGTTACCATTTTGGGAGTAAGAAAAGTATAATTTTTTCACTCAGTAAACAAAAGCCAAATGCTGTAACAATGAGCTTTGAACAACATAAAGGTAAAAATATATCTTTTGGAGCAATTTTTCGTTTTTTGCTTCGTCACATTTTCATGGAATCGCCCATATATAAAGCATTCAGATGGTGTGGAGCTGAAAGTGTTTGTTTTAGAGTCATTTCTGGGTGAGATCATCAACACATTTTCATCGATCAGAAGAAGTTTCAGCAGCGTCATTAACCATCACAGTAAAGATACCGGGCCCTGACTTTGTTCCCTGTGGAACACCACAAGTGATGGTTTTGAGACTAAAAAGTGTGCCTTTGTGCTTATTAAGCATTGAGTACCGATGCGCCAAAAAATTACTGATCGTTGGAATTATTGATGGTTTCACTGCGACGACACACGGACACCTACCTCGCGACACGGCGATAGCCGTGGTATTTTTGTCAACCCATGTACCATGTGACATGTAGACGGTTGTATAGAACCCTTTACTTGGGCAATTACCCGTTCTCTCTCTCCCCTTCTCTTCCCTCTTTCTCTCCCCTCTCTCTCTCTTCTTTATTTTAATTTCTTTACCAAATTTACCGGGGGCACGGGGCACGGGCCCCCGCCCCTGGATCCGTTACTGTATACCCAGTGGCGTATCCAGCGGGCGGGGGGGGGGGGGGGGGGGGGGAGCAGCAGGCCACCCCCCCCCCGCCCATTGAAAAAAGAGTTTAAAAAAGGAGGATGAGGAGAAGAAGAGGATAAGAAGGAGGAAGAGAAAGGAGGAAGAGAAGGTGGTAGGGGATGTACCATTTTAGTTCAAAAACTGCTCCTCGATTCGTGTTCACCTTTTCAACAGGTTTCAACATTATTATGGGTCTCAAAACACACCAAATATTCTAAATATTATGTGGGGACTTTAAAAACGTCATTCTGGACCATTTAAGTGTTAGGAATGTCGATTTTTCCGTACATCGCGCGCATTAGTTTGATTGCTTCATTATTAAAGCTAACAAGATGGCATTGCAGGACAGTTTCCCATGACTATTTTAGTTCAGAAACAGAAAAATTTGCGAGCTCTGCGCGCATATTTTCTACAGGTTTTAACATTACAATGGCCCTCAACAGTGGCGTGCGCAGGATATTGTGAGTGGGGGGGGGGCACCTGGCCATGAATGACATTCCCCCGACTATTTGAGTAAAGAACTGCGCGCGTAGCGTGCGAAATTTTTCGAATTTACACCATTTTTTGCACGATTGAGGTACATTTTGGCTCTAAACAAGCTTTTACCAAAGAATATTGCATTTTTGGAAGACATATGCGCGCGTAGCGCGCGAAAATTTTTCATCTGTGTTTTTGACTATCATAATTCCATGATGCCACTGACCTAGCCTCCTTCTCAATTCCCCCGACTGGCCTAAGTTTCCCGGCCCGACTGACTCAATAGTGGGGGGGGGGGGGGGGGGGGGGGGGCGCGGCCCCCCCCCCCCCCCCCCCCCCCCCCCCTTTGCGCACGCCACTGGCCCTCAAACCATGCTAAATATTCTAAATATTATGTTGGGGACATTAAAAACGTCATAATGGACGTGTTAGAAATAGAAATGTCAATTTTGCCTACTTCGCGCATTAGTTTCAACTTGACAAGATGGCTTCAGGACAGTTTTCCATGACAATTTTAGTTTTAAAAAAGTCAACAATCTGGCGCTCCGCGCGAATATTTTCAGGTTTTAACATTATATTGGCCCTCAGACCCACCAAATATACTAAATATGTTGGGGACGTTAAAAACATAATACTGGACCAACATTTTAATGCGCAAAAACCACACCAAAAATTATAAATATTATGTGGGGGACGTTCTTATCATACTGGACTATTAGTATTAGTGTTAGAAATGCCATTTTTGCGCTTTGCGCGTAGTGGATTTTAAGGGTGTATTGCGTATGGGGTAAGGCCATAGTAAGGCCTATCTGGATAACTAAGGACACCTGGATGGCTAGTCAGTGTCTCATGGGATACCTAGATTAAGAATATTAAAAGAGTATCTGGGTAGGCCGCCTTACTAAGAATAAGAACACATTGATTTTTAAGAACACACATGGGGTATGTGGATTATTAACATATAAATGAGGTGGTACATGAATAATCAAGGACACCAGGATACCTGGATTATTAAGGGCATGGGGGCCCTTCATTATTAAAGTCATGCGATCGTTTCTAAGTGACGCCCTTTATCCTAGAGAATCAACTTTCAAATATTTAGGACTCATTACAATACCTCTATTTTAACTCTAATTTTAGTCAAATTAAGAGTGTTTATGAGTTATCTCTTTATGGTTCTGAAAATCTATAGGTTATACAGTGTCCCTAAAAAAGGGTGCACATGTTTGCGCAACTTGTTGACCATGAAATCCTAAAGTTTGGTGTAATATATTTATACATACGAAAAGTAAAAACACTCAGCTTTCAGATGCCGTTTTTTTATCTGATTTGGATTTGTCACTCTTGAGATATACCCAGTGTATCAAAGCTACCCAAAATCGACGTTGTGCGTACTTTTACAGAAAGCATGATTATGAGCGTCAAAACGATTCTAACATTTGTCTATCCATGGGCATCAATCGTCTTAAAACATTTGGCATGGGCATTTGACCAGAATTGTTTAAAAGAGGCTGAGGAACAAAAATGATGTCCTTGGAATATGTGGTAAGGGATTTCTACGAGCAGTTATTCTGGGACTCCTCTGAAGTGCACGCCGCACGTTATAAATGTGTTGTGTCCTGCCACTTTTCATATCTTAGTCTTATCCAGAATGTTCTTTATTCATATTGGTGCAAGTACCATCTACCAAGTATTTCCAATACTCCTTTGTATAGGTGTATTCCTAGATGGTACGTGAGTGTTTGGGAAATGATGGCAAACTCTCTGGTGACGTCTGCTGGTATTCTCGTTTCATGATATTTTAAGACCATGAACACCCTCTTCTAATGAAAATTGAGGCCGCACCCAGCCATATGGACGTCTGTCTTGTTTTGAAAATGTAGGCCCAATGAACATTTTGTGAAACCTCGTCAGAAGGACTGGTTCGAATCATGTAACAAACATCTTTATATTTTTAGTTCTGCTTGGATACACAGGCACTCATTCTATTATTGAAACCTATTCAATCTCAATACAAAAATGTTATTTTGCATAACACTGGTGAAGGGCAATAGTACAATGGAAGTTGTATCTTAGGAGTAAACATTTGAAATTAACAACATCGATTCTGGGTAACTCTAGTTAATTGTCCATATCTCTGGATTGACAAATCCGAATCAGATGAAATAAGCAGCATCTGAAAGCCAGGTCACGGTTTAGTCTTTTAATATGTGTAAACTTCTTACACCGAATGTTAGAACTTCATGGTCAACAAGTAGGGTAAACATAAAATGATTTTATTTTAAAATAATCAAACATTTATTTAATTACTACAAATAATCAAACTTGTTATTGACTTCTTTTACTCATTCCTTGAATTGAAGTACTATTACTAGGAGGCTACACTTCATCCGGTATAGTCACAAACTTAAAACGTTTGAATACAGACCAAGGTTATATTAAACATTGTTAGCGAACATTTGGATGTATTTGATGATGCTGGCAATTTTTTCTGATCTATTTCGTAGACAAACAAAAAAAAACTCCGATGAATCAGTGTATATTTTCTTGTTTGATCAAATTTGCCCGTTTATTGGCATGGACAATTTCGATCCATCACCTGCTGGCGGTCTTTCGCAACATAGCAACTTTTCGATTAGAGAGGGCAGTATTCTGTTGTCTGTTTACATCCAGACGGTGGCGGTCACAGTGGGATTGTAACCTCTTTCAGATCAATTTCTTGTTTTCTCTTTTTGAACGCTAATATTTCTTGACAACCTGTTAGATCATTTACTCATTTAACAAATATTATATCATAATAAAACAATGTACATTTAACATTTATTTGTTTACACTTGTATAGTGTGTTTGTACTTATAAAGAAGCAACCAATGCCTATAGACTTATTCTTCAGATTTCAACTTCATTATTCTGTTCACATTTCCAAGGAATTGCAGCCTCATGTTTCCATATCAATCAATGACTTAGAGCCAGTGAAACTGAGCCTACTGTCAGAACAGAGAGATGTCCTATACATCCCTGGTCAGACTTAAATTAAAGTTGAGATGTTACTGAAAATGGAAATAGGCAACAAGTATGCCCTAAATGTAACTGGAGGGTAGAAAATTGTGTCTTGAAATATTGCACTTTTACACTCGTATTTTCAATGGGACATTTATCTCGTGGCGCCTAGAAAGAGCCCGTCTCCCTCTCAAGCGTGCAGTGGCTGGCTGGCTGGCTGGCTCCCATAATATCGGTTCCCGGCCACTTTATATAGCGAAAAGTTTTTTTCTATTTTGTAGCGAAAAGTTTTTTGACTAAGCGAAAAGTTTTTTCACTTCGTATAAAAAAAAGGGGAAAAGAAAAAAGAAAAAAAAGGGAGAAAAAAGAAAGAAAAAAGAGGGAGAAAAAAAAAAGAAAAAAGAGGGGAAAAGAGAGAGAAAGAGAAAAGAAGAAGAAGAAAAAAAATGAAAAAAAAAATGAAAAAAAAAATGAAAAAAAAAATGAAAAAAAAAATGAAAAAAAAAAATGAAAAAATGAAGAAAAAATGAAGAAAAAAATTTAAAAAAAAAAAAATAAATAAAAAAAAAAAAAAATAATAAAAAAAAAAAAAAAAAAAAAAAAAAAAAAAAAAAATTATATAAAAAAATATATATTTGGAAAAAAAAATAAAATAAAAAAAAATAAAATAAAAAAACCAAAAAAACTCCAGTTTTTTCATTTTTTTTTCATTTTTACTCATTTTTTTTTTAGATCTTCATTTTTTTTTTTTTGTCGGTCATGGGACACCGTAGTTTGTCCCATTGATTTGTTTACAAAATCTTTAGTGCTTATAATAACTTGACATATCAATTTCTGATATCATAACCAAGCAATTTAAAATATCTCATAACTCTGGAATTGAAAATTATATAAAACATGATTTGGGTGTCAGAATAGTCGTATATAATTGTACAATACATCAGCGACAAAATCTCAATTTGGTCATACGACATCAGAATTCTGTATGTGTGTTGGCTCACAAATGTCCAACTTTTGAACAAGGGTTATTTAAAAACTTGTATAGTTCATTTATATACCTAATGTATATTGGAAAGAAACGCACCTTGTCACAAGCAAGTCATGATGTGTTCTAAGCCGTAGCTGCATTCTTCTGATCCCTGCATGCTTTCTGGGTGACTGTTGCTCTGTCTGTAATATCATGGAAATAGATAAATGCTTGGATATAAACCCTGTATACACGTGTGCATTTACTGCTTGTGTGCTCACTTGTTGCACATGTATGCATTATGATTGTGTTCAAAAGCAAAAAGAACCTGACATTATCCCTAATGACCTTTTTACTTAAATCTTGTTTGAACATGTCCACTGTCTTTCCACTCAAGGATCATAGTGTCCGAGTTATGTAAATCAAATTTTCCTTTCCCCAAAAAATCAGTGGTGAATTTTACTCACACCCAAGACACACTTTGAAGTTGAATGCCGGGGTTGAATGGAGAAAATAGGTCATATGTATTATAAACATGGAAGCTTCGCATGTAAACATACACAAAAATAGTCAACACACTACACTGACAAAACACAATAACAAATTAAAATTTCAAGTGTGCACCCCCACCCCCAATTAAGGTCATTCATACTTGTCCAATTGAGCCTTTATTTGATCTTGATGTCAAATTATCTTCCTCTTCTTGTTTGATGCACACCAGGAAGTATACGCCCATACTCTCACTGCACTGTCACTGTGTCAGGGTAATATACTATTAGTTCATATGGTACAGATATGGATGGTCATGCAACCAAATTATTACAATAGCAGCAGTGATTTAAAACCATGTTTGTCTCAAACCATAGGTACATGTAGTACGTGTGGAGAGTTTGAATAGGGCAGTGCCCCATGACAAGAGCTTTACTCGTACCCATTATATGAACACACTTTGACACGTGAAATTGGTAAATACCATGAAAACCATAGCTCCACTATGTGATGTCAAATAATATGCCCTTGTTTTGAATTGATTCCTTCTTTCTCTATAATATCAAACTTGAAAAACAAGTTTCATTTGGGCAAACATTAACATGATTAACAATTAATGAATTGATGATGTCAGTACTATAGGGTCAAGTGTATCATTTTGTACCATTCATTTACCTTTTTTGAGAAAAGTGACAAAAATATGCTCATAGTTTTTTGTGATTTACATTACATGTCAATGCATGTTTATTTATCGATTTACTTTTGGCCTCCAAGATTTCCATTGAGGTACAATTTGCCTACCATTAAGGATAAAGAGAGGACGTTTAATGGAAGCATACTTTTTTGTCGAAAAAGACCATATAATCATGTAATACAGAAAACATAAATTGTCAACCATATTGATTTAAAAAAATTGCAAATACATTTGAATATTTAAAATAATTTAATTTATTCTTACCCTAACAGCTTCCATCACCTCTTGTACCCTCTCAGTCCTATAATACATAATGTTTTTCTTTTTCATGTATCTCTGCAACTCTCTTTTCCTGAAAAAGAGAGCAACAAACGTAAATAAAATCTGTGATTTTGTGAGTAAATGTTTACAGGAGCTATTATACTATCAATACACTGCACTGTACATGTATGCCTAGTTTATACCATACATTTTGTAGATTTAAGATCATTGTTGTATTTTGGCTTTACTGTACTTTGTATCTATTATTCATGGGTTGTAAAGCGCTTTGAGTTTAGAGCTCACTTAAGTAAAGTGCTCTATAAATGTGTGTTATTATTATTAAGTTATTATGTGGACCAATGTGAGGTAGGCCTATCAATTTAGTACGGGTACTCAAGAGTCATTGCTCAGAAATGAGTTGTTTAATTTGATCCAAGGAGAAGTTAGATGAATAAAATCTCTCTGATTGATAGTCACGCGGCATTAAGGGAGCGTTCATAAATACTTTGGTGGAGGTAGGGGCTGGAATCATTTTGGTACATGAACACTTTTTGACCCCCCCCCCCCCCCCCTAGCCAATGGACCACCAGTGTTATTGTTCCTTTGCCAAAGAAGGGAGACCTTAGCCTCATGACCAATCACCAGGGAATATCCTTCCTTTCGATTGCTGCTAAAGTATACAACAGGACCTTCTAATTAGAATCTGTGACCAAGTTGACTCCATCCTGAGGAACAACCAGGTGCAGGATTTAGACCAGGGAGAAGTTGTGCCCAACAAAGTCACATACTCAGAACGATCATGGAAGGTTTCCAAGACTATCAGCTCCCCCTTGCGGTAACATTTATCGATTTCAAGAAAGCCTTTGATTCCATCCACAGAAAGGTAATGTTCTCAGTACTGCGACATTATGGAATTCCAGAAGCTGTAGTCAATGCTATAAGTGTGCTATACAACAACTCTAGAAGCGCTATAATGGTAGATGGAAACATTTCAGACCCATTTGATGTCTCCACAGGAGTTTTGCAGGGAGATGTTTTGGCTCCTTTTCTATTTGTTACATTGGTCGACTACCTATACTGAAGAAGGCCACATGAAAGCTAGATTCGGGAGTCTTAACACATCCTCGTCGCTCCAGTTGTCACCTGGCCAAGTTGTTAAATGACTTAGATGTCGCTGATGACATTGCTTTGTTGGAATCTTCAATTCCGCGGGCTCAGGCCCAGCTAGCCAGAACAACGGCAGCAGCAGCCGACCTCGTCATTAGCACACCTAAGACAGAGTACATGACTATTAACTGCAACCCCCATCCAACACTTCAAGTCTATGGTGATCCCATCAATCATCAATCAAGACTTATTCATGCTTTTGTGACTTGCCGACTCGATAACTGCAATAGTTTACTTTATGCTCTCCCTGATACGCAAATCTCAAAACTTCAACGGATTCAAAACTCTGCTGCTCGACTTGTTACTCTGTCTAAGATTCGCTGTCACATTTCCCCTGTCCTTCGTGACTTACATTGGTTACCGATCAGATCTCGCATTATCTACAAGATTCTTCTGATAACATTTAAATGTACTCGAGCTCTTGCTCCTATGTATCTGCAAGATCTTATTCAACAATACGAGCCCACTCGCAATCTTTGTTCTGGCTCAAAATATCTTCTTGCGCATGTGTCTTCACCTTCTACTTCATGGTCGCCGTTCTTTTCAAGATGCTTCTGCTGAACTTTGGAACAATTTACCATATCATGTTAAATCCGCCAAAACTCTTGAACAGTTCAAATCATTGCTAAAAACTTACCTATTTAATGTTAATGTTTAATTTATTTTTGTTTTGTCTTTTGTTACTCATGTTACTGTGTGTTTTTGTTTGTTTGTTTGTTTGTTTGTTTGTGATAGCGCATAGGGACTTAATTGTGTTATGCGCTCAATAAGTATGGTTTTATTATTTTATTATTATTATTATTATCATGTGTCAGATTTCAGATATATAATAATAATAACTAGCGGGCATCCACGCTTCGCGCGGACCCGCTAGAAGATTTCACAGGGAGGTAAGTAAACAAAGCGTAAGAAAATTTGATACAATATCAAGAACATGTCCTACATGTATACATAATCCAGACGGGCCCTAAATAATCCGAATATCGCAGGTGCTTTTGATAATCCAGGTATACATATGCCTTAAAGTAGGTAGGCCTACCTTGTCTTTCCAGATACCTATGTAGGCCTCCCATGTGACCTGAAATGCAGGTACCCGTTGTCCCATTATATCCAGGGACCCCATAGGCCTAAGCCCTTCCCCTAATCCAGTTACCACAGGTGCCCTTAATGGCACTGTATACCACATAATCCAGGTACTGCAGTGTGCCGTTATATCGAGATACCCATGTGCCCTTACTTTATCATTCAAGTAACTTGAATTAATCGCGGGTGCCGAAGATAGCGGGCAGTAATAGTCATATCACAATAGGCAGAGGTGGGTAATATCAAAGCGTTATAAATGTTTATATATATGGCTCATTCCATGAAGTTGGGGCATATTACGTGACATCCAAGTGAAATTTTCAAAATGGATATTTTCCAACTCTTTCTTCTTTTTTAGGTTCTACATTTACCAAAGTCCAATGTAGAACTTTTCTTTTTAATGTAACATTTGGTATAAAATAACCGCACATGTTCAACAGTTGGATGACATTTCCAAAAATCCTGATGCTACATGGACACCATTTCCCATTTCCATATCATTTTCTAATAAATTAGCTGAAGATGTGGGCCAAGTTTATATACCTCAATTAACTACTTCGAACCACAAATACATGAAAAGAAACCAGATTTGTCTAGGTTGAACATAACTTAACGAACAAGACATCGTAGATTAACTGTTTTATGTAAAAACTCATTGAAAAGTGACTCTTTATTTTGCAATTTGTATAATGAATTTAAATAAAGTACATATCAATATTTGTTTGATGTAAAGTACTCTATAAACCATGCACATTGATTACATTATAGTCATAAAGAAAGTATATGAAGTATTATTTACCTGTATAATGTTATAAAATGCACTACCGATGCTACATGGACACCGCGTCTTGTAACATTGTTAATAATAAGACTATTCATACTGTTACAATTATTTGAGTGTGAATGGTTTGTCTACTTGTTCATCATATCAAGTAGATACATAGAGTGAATTGCTTGAAATTTATCTAAAGACTGTTCATGTAAAATTTACCTTTTCTGTGTACTTAAGTATTACGATGCTACATGGACACCGTGCCCTAAAATATTTGGAACAGCTTGAACATGTGCATCTTTTTCAGATCAATAGAGAGGATGTACTATGATGTTAACTTTTTATGTTATAAGCACACGATAAAATTAATAACATGGATTGTAAAACTACAAATTACACAAAAAGATAACCTGCCATGAAGCATAAAACATAATTACCTATGATATACATACACCATTTCTTACAATTACACAATAACAATACAC